>VWZL01003286.1:0-122507 GCA_013396915.1 Stercorarius parasiticus
CTGTGCTGGAGCTGGTCTCCTCGACAAGATCTGTCCCAGCAAACTATCTTTTTTGCAGATCACAGCTTCTGTTACAGGTTGGAGAACGTGATAAACTTTGGCCTTGAAAGTCAACAGTTCTGGTTGCAGTGTGTGACTGTTAGGAGGCTCTTGAAAACAGAAAACTAATTTTAAAAGTAAATAAGCTGCAGAGTATGGATGTGCCTGAGCTTACCTTTTAAAAGGGCTGTACTGTATCTGAAGCAGTCTGGGAATGCAGGGTCACATACAGATTTACACTGGAAAAAATGAGCTATGTTATACTGCAACCAGCATTGTGGACATACTCCTGGACCATTGTCTCATTCCACTCTGCAAAATAACCCTGCATAGACTGAACAACAAAAGTTTTCGTGGGAAACACAGGGATGATTTTAGGGCATCCTAGAGGAAACATGGTGCCTTAAGTTCTGCCTGAGCATTGCTCTGTCACAAGTGCCAGGCACTGGATCGCAGGATGTTGAGCTCCATCACTGTGCAAACATGCAGCTGTGGGCTTTTTTGCTTGCTAGAGAGAAGTTTGCTTGTCTTGGCTCTGTCTTTTCTACTGTTAGCCTTCCAGCCAAGGTAGCATCACCATATGCTGGTGCTACTGTTTGTTCTCTTCAGAGAAAGGGAGGTCATTGCAGGTTGACAGCGATTCTCTGAATCGTCTGTCTGCTGCCAGAGTTGGTGGTAAACTCCTAGGTAAGCCCTCAAGAGAAACAATTCCCTTCTGTTGAAGTATGATATGTAAGGGATGAGAATAAAAGCTTGGTACAGCAGAAAACCATATTTTAGATTGCATTGGCAAGCAGTGGTAGACAATGGCAATGTTGTAACAAATGTGAACCAATGTTTTCTTTAATGAATACGTAGGAATTTTACTGGAATTATAAAAATAAATCAATAAGATGAATCTGTGTTGTTGTGAAGATATTACAAAGCAACTACGTATCTACAGATACACAGTTAGAAAGACCTGTGGAGAAATAGTTGACACAAGTTCTGTATGTTACTTACTCCTTTGTCTTTTAATAGATTTCCCAAACTGTGATACTTGTTTTGAAAGTGGCTTCTCTGGAGATTCTTCACATTCCACCTTTCTTTGTGAATTCTTATACAAAGTTTCTTCTAATACAGCTAAGCTTCTTACAGAGAAGAAATTAAAAGAAGGTATTTTACTTTTACATTATGCATTTGAATAATACATGAATATGTATGGCTTGGATAAATTTGGTTCTTTTTAACTTCTTGCATTACTTTTTAAAAGATAAAATGTCTTTGATATGATATACCCTGTTTTGATTTGGTAGACCTCTTTTAGATAAAGAAAATACTGATTGTCTTGATCTCTTTATTCAGTGGTTGGCAGAGGAAGAAAACTGAACTACTGAAAAATTACTCAGTTAACAACAGTTATTGTTAAATAAAACACACTTTAAAACACGTAGCACTTTAATTATACTTAGATGGATGCTACTAATTGCCAAAAAGTAGTTTCCATCTAAAATTATAATATTCCAGAAATCATTTAAAAGTATCACTGGCTTTTTAGTAAGAGTCCGAATGCCTACACCTAGGATATTTCTCAAGCTCACAAATTTTAAAAGTATTCCAAGTAGAAACGAGCACTTCCAACAACTTTACAACAAATTGAGCCTTGTGGGGTGAAAATATATGTATATTACAGTAGATATACATGGTCTTCTGTGTATAGCAGTCTTCCCCGATTTCTTTTGGGTTTTTTGGGAGAGATGTTACGGGATAAATTTCTTCCTTTTTTTTTTTTCCCTTTTTCTCCCCCATGGTGTTCCTCTATTTTTCTTCCATCTAAACAAACAAATGGTGTCAATTTTTAAAATCTGGGCTGATTTATGGTTGATTTTATTGATTCTAAAGTCTTGACACGACATCCTATGTTGCTATGTACATATTTTTTTGTATGAATATGTTTATATTCTTGTGGTGTATGCCTTTAAGATCCTTAGTGGAGTGTCAGCATGTTAAAGCACATAGCTCCTTTTTAAATATGTTTTTGAAGAAGCTATATGTTAGCGTGGGTCCAAATTCTTGAAAGCATTGGGTGGTCAAGAGACCTAATGTGTGATCATGGGCATTTCCCAGCCACTTTGCAGTTGTTAACAAACACGCACAGAAAGGAATAAGTGCAAACCTGACTACTACTTGCTCTAAGTGCAGACCTTGTCTTCTGTGCTGTGGGTATCTATATCTACGTTCATAAAAAAAACTTAAAAAAAAAAATAAAGACCCCACTAAGAGAAGTAGAGATCAGGTACGAGGCAATACTACTGGTCTCTTCTAACACAATGATATGTTAGAAATGCAGTATAAGTTTGTAAATACCTGTATAGATCGAAGATTTTGCTATAAATGCTCACAGAATGTCTTCTGTAGTACTTCTTGGGGAGATGCAGTGGGAGGGAGCATCATTAGTAGGGTGCCTTAAAAATACTTATGAGGAAAGCCCTCAGACAAGAAACAACTGAATTTTGACTGTCTTCCACCATAAATTTTTACCGGACAGAAATGATGTTGCTTTGAAAGCTTGTAGTTTATTGCTTAGCATTGCACTTACTACTTCAAGACACATACAGTAAATGGAAAGGAACCAGATTTCCCTCAGCTCAGGTTTTGGCCTCTAAAATTGTGATAGTGTCTTGTAGATGTTCTGCTGTTTGGTTTTTGAGGGATTTTTTTGTGTGGATGTTAATTTGCTTTGTTTTTACATTAATGTTGAATTACCCATGTGTTTATCAGGACTGATGTTTCTGGGGTGGGTGCTTTACAGATACATAGGAAGATAGGTTTCCCTGACCATTTGCAGTTCAAGAAGACAAATGACAAGCGGGACAAGGGAGGAAGATGTAATAATAACATCCTTTCAACAACAGCAAAAAGCCCCTGCAATTTTGAATTAGAAACTGCTCTTGCCTGAGGGCTCTAATATATCTCAGCCATGTGTAAGAAGTATTATGACAAAAGTTTGGTGTTTTTTCACTATTTGAAACATAAAGCACGTAATTTTTTTTTCCTCTTCTGTATTGACTTTTTTTCCCCTACATCAAGAACTGTTTTTACCTTTATAAAATCTTATTAACATGAACTAATATGAGATATGCATATGACAGATTTTTGGGAATAGGTGGTAATTATTTTTTTTCCTTCTTACTGTCTTCAGAAAATAATTTGATGGTTAGAGAACTAATGTGTGGGAGATACAGTTTCAATTCCCTGCTCTGCCTGTAAAGATTCAAATAAGAAAGTCACATTATCCAAAAACATGACCTAGCTGTTTAGAATCATAGAATCATAGAATCTTCATGGTTGGAAAGGACCTTTGAGATCATCGAGTCCAACCATACGCACAGAAAAAAAACCCCTACAGTCTCTGACACTAGAGCATGCCCTCAAGTGCCAAATCTAGACGTTTCTTAAATACCTCTAGGGATGGTGAGTCAACCACCTCCCTGGGCAGGCTGTTCCAGTGCCTGACCACTCTTTCAGTAAAGGAATTCTTCCTAATATCTAATCTAAACCTCCCCTGCCGCAACTTCAGACCATGTCCTCTGGTCCTGTCATTATTCGCCTGGGAGAAGAGGCCAACACCCACCTCTCTACAGCCTCCTTTCAGGGAGTTGTGGAGGGCAATGAGGTCTCCCCTCAGCCTCCTCTTCTCCAAACTAAACATGCCCAGCTCCCTCAGCCTCTCCTCATATGGCTTGGTCTCCAGACCCCTCACCAGCTTGGTAGCTCTCCTCTGGACCCGCTCCAGCACTTCAATGTCCCTCTTGTACAGAGGGGCCCAGAACTGAACACAGTACTCGAGGTGAGGACTCACCAGTGCCGAGTACATCACTTCCCTACTCCTGCTGGCCACGCTATTCCTGATACATGTTCTAGAGTTTAGTTCTAGAGAAAAGTAGTAAGCTCTCCTGTTGAAGCAGTTCTGAATTGCCATGAACTAATTGAGTTCTCACTGGGCCAGAGAGGGAGCACCATTCCCTCACCAGGGGTTACAGCACTTGTCTAAATTTTGGGCCCTGTCCAAAAGCGCATTGGGCTTTTGATCTACTGATTTATTTTTATTTTTGTTAATGCTGTTTGTGGAGAGGCCTGCAAGCCAGAATCCTGTCAAGCTGTCGAACCATTAAACTGGAGTTAAGTTCTTCCTCAGTGCTATGAATCTCTGAGGCAGTTGTCAGGCTTCCCTGTAGTGCTAAGGGCTAAAAATTTAAGCACTGTGTGTGTTGTCACAGAAAACTGTTATCCCTTTGTGGGCTGATCCCTAATGGTAAAAGTGTACGCTCAAGAGATCATTCAGTGCTGTGAATTGAACCCAGGTTTTATAACAACCAGGTGGAACACCTAGAAATACGGTCCAGTTTTTCATTATGTGGGTCTAAGCTAGTGCAGGAGAGAGTAAACCAACTTTGTGTGTACTTTTCATTATAGCAACATCAGTGGTTTCAGCAGGGGTGCGTAACTCTTGAGGAAGGTGGTTGTTAAAGCTGTTGATGATCAGCAGGAAGGGAGCTCAAACATTGGTGCTATTCTGATGCAGTGGATCAAAAAGTAAAGGTTAGCAGTTTAATGGCTCAGGTTTGATTTTTTTTTTTTCTTCTGTTTTTAGTGTGAGAGGTTTCATGGAGCCCTGCTAAACGCCTTGACGTTCCAAAATTGTCCTTGAGAGTTGTAACAGTTTAATGAATATTGAAGCAGTGAGCTATTTTGTAGAATAGGCTTTGATGGATGCGGGGGGAAAGTTGGGGGACAAAAAAAACCTAAACAATCAAACTACCCAAGCTCAACTCCTGATCAAACCCTTTATCTTATGTTTGGTTTAGTACTTAAAATGTGTATTTAGACAGAAGGTAGATAGAACTAGATAGCAAGTAGTATGATACAAATAAATACGAATAAAACAGTACCGAGATATTTCTAAAAGATGTATAAATCATATAGCAAATACTAAGAAAGTATTTGTTAACTGCAACTGTAGTTTGGTTTCTTGTTTGATTTTTTGGATGGTTTTTTTCCAGAGCTGTTTTACCAAATTCTCACAAATACTTTACCAGAATACTTGCAGCCGTATAGGAATTTTAAGACTGTAGAAATAAAGAGACTGTTCTCTCTTATGACTTGCTTCTCTGCAGTGGTGGGAATAGATGCACCTCAAATGATATTCTAAGGACTAGGTATAAGCTAGAATGAATGTATGAATATTTGGAGTAGTATATAGTCATTTATATGCTATGTCATGTGCTGTATTCATATTTTAAGTTCTTAATTAAATATGCCAAATAATACTTTTAGGTTGCTCTGCAGATTTTTTTTTCCCTCCACCTTGTTTTTTGTGGTGGTGGTGTGGTGTTTTTTGGTTTTTTGTTTTTTTGTTTTTTTTTTAAAGTATAGATGGCAATTACTAGATACTCCAATAGATCTAATTCAAAGTTATTTGAAGATAGAATTCTTAGTAGGTAGTTTAACCATCCTCAGCGACTGTAAATTGTTACACGTTGAAAGCACTCCAACAATGCTAGCATACGGTAAACTACAGTGTGTTGGTAAATGAGTTTAGCCTTGCCAGGTATATATGTGAACAGCAGCAGGAGAGATCTCCAATTCATCCTAATGTGAACATGCCATCCTGAAATGGCTATAGCTACCGCCTGTCTACGATGTATCCATTTATCTCCCCCAGTATACAGGAATAAATTCTGTACAATTTCATTACTATCTGACACTTGGGCTTGCAGTAGGAGAGAACTGAGCTCAATCACTGAGGTACCTAGAAGGGGTTGTTCCGTTAGTTTTTTGTTCTTCGGTTTGGCGTACTATTTTGATAGTATATTTATTTTTTTTTTTAAATTAATCATGTTAAAGAACACAACTTCTGATAGTGTTTTCCGTGTGTATTCTAGTAGTGTGCAATGGATGCAAGTTCTGGCATGTATGACAATGTTTTTTCTGGAGTATTTGAAAGGCTTAAATTGTTTTCCTTGATCTTGTGATAGTGAGTGGACACCCAAGCATTACCAAACAACGGAAGACAGATTGACTTAGTTTTGGCCTCTAGTTCCAGTAACATGAAAGAGTAGCCCTTTTTTGCTACAGCATACCATGATTCACTCACTCATTTTGCTATCAGCTTTTGTCAGAATATATTGTTCCTGTAGCTTTCAGTGTTTATAACTTTGTAGTATGTTTTCCTTTTGCTTCCTCAACTCTCTACTGCTAAACATGTAACATGGCATCGTGTACCAGCTCTTCCCCCATCAAGTTCCACAGCAAGTGAAGTAAAAGCCCTATACAATCGTAAGGTTGGTAAGGCTAACTTATGAAGTGATTTAATATACTCATAAAGTAAAAGTAAGTGTGTTATATTTGAAATACTCTTTTCTTAAATTACCATGTGATGGAATTTCTGTAGGTTAAGTAGTATCAACACAGACACTGCATTCCTGGCCCACCGAAATCATTGAGACTGAGATTTCATCATAAATGTATCGCTGTTAGAACAGAGCTATGCATCCTGTGGGGCAATTTCTATAGGAGGAGATAATTTTTATTGTTATGCCAACTGACTTTTCTATTATTTCTTTAATCGCAGATTGCAACAAAAGATGGTGCACTTTGGAAAGTGGCTTTCTGAGCTACTATGAAAATGATAAAACTACTACTCCTAATGGTATGATTGACATCAATGAAGTTATCTGTCTTGTAGTACACAAGTCAGGCTTCTTTTTAAATAGAGGGTAGGTTCCCAAATTATTATTTCAATAAATAAACTCAAGTATGTCAAATATTTTATTCTGGGTTTTCAGAGCTGTTCATTTGTTCCTGAATTTTGAACATGCAATTTAGAAAAAAAGCTGAATTTGTTTTATGTGGACTTCAAGAAATAAGTGGTATTTGGGGATTATTTTTTTTATAGTGATATAATGAAAATGTTAGGGTAATTTAAAAGGGCAGCATAAATTAGATACATCTGTTTCTTATTAAAACTGTAATGCACATTCTCAGTGCTTAAAAGGTTACATGATGATAAATTGAACAATTAATACTCATTTTTCTTTCTGGGATTGACCTCTGCCTCAAGCCAAAACTCTTGCTTTGTTACTTCCTGATAATAATGCAGCAGAGTTCTTGATAATGCTTTTGGTTTTGGTCACAGATCTAACCGTCTTTGAAACCCATTCTTTGTTCTGCAGCTGAGGACAACAGTATAACTGTTGAATATTGTGTTAGTTTGACGATGATAAATTTTTTTGTGGTCTTGTTTTTCTTTTGTAACTCTCTCATATCCCATTTTTACATTAAAAACATCGTGTGGAGATTCACCTAAATCTGAGTTGCATCCCAGTGATACTTGATTTCTATAGGGTTACATTATGCTTTGGATCTGTCAAACTCCATAACACTTCCTTTTGTATTTCTTTATGTGTGTGTACGTGTAAAATAACGAGATCTTTCTACAGTATAATACTGTAATGCTTGTAGTTACAAAGCAAAAGTGTCAAAAAAGAAATTGGAGTCTATTCAGTAAGCTTCTGGAGAAGACAACAGCAAAAAAGGACTTCAGCTACTATAGAGATAATTGGCGTTCAGAAGGGAGAAGTCCAGAAGCATGGTGATGCCTCAACATGCAATAAAATACAGTGGAGATGGCCTTCAATATTCTGCAGTAGCATAGCTTTGTGGTATCCAGAAAAAAGAAAAATATCACTTTCTTCTGTCATCAAATCCAACCTATTGCTTGCTACATCTCCAAATGGTTCAACTTCAGGATAATATCTACATTAAAAATGTGTTGGATGAATACTTCACTTACAGGAGATGACTAACCTCCTGCTATGCTTTACCTGCAATTGGGTAGTTTTATGAGAAACTTCCCAAAATTTGATATTTCATGTAGTGAAATAATCGGTCCTTAAAATGCCTATTCTATTAGTCAGAATTAAGTATTTACAAGTAATTTTCAAATCGGTTATTGAAAATGACAGTACCAACTCGTGTTCAGTTCTCCGGATTTATACAAATCTGTCTTCAGCGTTGAAAGGAAAAAGCATTCTTCATCTGTTTGGATTCTAGGGAATGGCCACATACAAAATCATACTATAAATTGGTGAACCATAATTTATAAGTTAAAGACTGACCTGAAGTCCCAACAAGATATTTGCTTTCCAAATTCCACACAATTTCAACTAGTTTGCTTTTTTGTCTTTTTAATATCTTTATTATTTGTCAGTTAAAAATGGAAAAAGAGGGTCCATCTGTTTAAATAATGATATACTTTTTAAGAAGAAAAAAAAAGCAAGAACTCCCTAAAAAAAACTTTTAAGAACTTCTTGAGCTACAGCAACTTCAAAGAGTAGTCATAAACACGACAGAACCAAACTCTTCTTGGTGGTGGCAGGTGATACAAGGAGTGGAAGCAACCATGCATTTCACCCTAGGAGTTTCAGGCTGGATGATGTGAAAAGCCTTTTCATTAGAAGGATGGTGGAAAATGGGAACAGTTTGCTGAGAGAAATAGTAGTCTCTGTCCTCAAAGGTTTTCAAGGCTTTTCATTGCTGTTCTGATCTATGGTTAGTGATAGTCCTGCTTTGAGCAGGAGATTAGACCAAGTGACATCTAAAAGTCCCTTTGGACCAACACTTCTATGATTCTGTGGTAACTTGTTTACAATTTCCCCTTCAATGAGTTAGTCCGCTTATATTAAATCTAAACAAAATGTTTTGAATGCATCCAAAAAATATACTTGCTGAAATCACATGAACTTGCAAAAGCAAAATATACCCTGTCAATTTTAATGACTATATGTAAATATTTTTATTAATTTCAGAATTACTGAAAAAATATTATGCAGTAGCCTCTAAGCATGTATTATTGACCTGAAAATCACTTTGATCATGTTGTGTTATAAAATACTGTGTTATTAGCTGGGTTGTAAACGTAAGATTGGAGGAGAAATGCAGATGGATTCCATTCCATAGGTATGAAATAATGAAAAAATAGAGAAATGGGACTCTAGTGTGTCTACTGTTATGAAGACTACATACAGCTGCCTGTTTCCTCTTGCTTGCTTTAGGGACATCTTCACCTTTGAAATCTACTTGATGTCAGACCGTGTTTTTCTATTTGGAGCTGAAACTGCATATTCACAAAGAAAATGGACTTGGGCAATAGCTAAGGTAATACCAATAATTATCTTTTCCAGTTAGGCCAGGAGCCTTTGCACAAAGAATAAAGTGTAATTGTTAGCTTAAAATCCTCTGAGAAGCCATTCTTGATGAATACTGATCTGTCTTGTGTGTAAAGGTTTCTTGTGCAGCAGGAAGAAATAACTTCAGTGATTTAATGTTTGAAACAAGATGATAAAATAAAATGGAAAAGGAACTGAAGCAACATTTTAATGCTGACCTTAATATATTAAAGGCCCTCTAATATAAAGATGTACACTATATGTATTTATTTCGGCTAAGTTGTTTATGGTTGCCATTCTGTTCTTTTATTTGCTGAAACAGAAGTCATAAAGCAGCACCATATTTTATATAGTACCAAATGCTAATAGTTACATCACTAATTAAATAACTGTAGTTTTAAAAGCAAAAATGCTTGAATTGTAGAGTATGAATGGGAAAAATATGTTATACTTGATTTTATAATTTAAATATAGTGTATACATGGGTTTATGAATGATAAATCTGAAAGTCTTATTTTTTTACTGTGGATTTCATCCTTGAATCTTATAGTTTTGCAATATCTTGATTTGTTTTTTTTTAGGGGAAGAGGGTTTTTTTTCTTCATCTGACTCACCCCATTTTCTTTGGTAGCATTTTGTTCCCCCTGTGGCTGAATGCTTATTAGAGAGAGACTGTGACCTGATTGGCCAGCTGTACTACAAAGACTGCCATAACCTGGATCAGTGGAGAAAAGGCTGGTTTGCTTTAGAGAAGTCGAGCCTTTATTTTTGTCTTGAAATGGAGAACGCTGAAGAAGATTCCATATATCTGAGGAGGCTGCAAGAACTAAGTAAGAATTTTGCTTAACATCTAGAATTCATTAAATACTCTAGGGAATTAATTCACTATTAAGGACATTTCTATTACATTTTAAAGTTATAAACATTAGGGAGCTCAGTAACTCATCCTTGGCATGAGCCAGATGCTCTTCCAACTCTCGTCTAAATATGGAGTTGGTGAAGTTCTGTCTTGGAATTTTTTTCCCTTCTTAGTGGCACACGCTAGAGAGATTTTTCACAGCTTCATAATGAATGAAGACAATTTTTGTTCCAGGTGCAGCAGTATCTTTCTTATAAGAGTACAGAATTGAATAATAATATATGACCTTTTGGGATTATTGTCTCAGATTTTTGACAGGGCAGAAATACTCACTGCAGAACGTATTTTCTTGAGGTGATTGACAGGCCTAGTTTTAAAATACTCAAATGTACTGGAAAATTTATAATTCTCTTGGAAAACTATTTCACAGACTAATAGACTTTTCTTTTTTTCTGGTACTAAAAATATTCTTTTCTCAATATCATGACGTGGAAAGATAATAATATTTATACAAATGGTCTTGTATGACCAATTTTATATCATTGTCTGTAATTATGCTCTGAATCCTCTTTAAGCATATCTGCCCTAGTTGTTTCTATATTGAACAAGGCAATGTGTTATGTAGGAAAGTAAAAATCATTTGAGATTTTATATTAAACTAACAAAGGGGAGACAGTTTAGCCCTTTATTGATGATCCTCTTTGTGGTCTGTTTTGCAGCAACTTGCCTAAATGCCATTGGGCTTTCTACTGTTTATTTACTGCCACCTTACATTTGCTGTGAATAACACCGTGAAGGTGGTTTTTAATCAGGAATATTTTTATGCCTCTAGCTATCTCTTAACTTGTGAATACTCTTTGATCTTGATTCAGAATTAAAAGGTTAGGGAGTAGGAGAACTGTTTCTGATATTAGTTTTGATAGTGCAACTGTAATTGCTCCTATCCTAGTCATATAAGCATCCAAAATATGTGTATATCTCAAGTATAGAAATGAAACACACATTTAGCTTGTCGTTGAAAATTGGTTTTGCTTGCGTTTTGATTTTTAAATATTGGTTGTATAACAGTATTTCTTAGAAATATTATGTGCCCATAGTTCTATTTTTAATTTGATTTCTGGTTTTCCCCCAAATAACTTTGCTCCACTATTAAGACTGAATCGTGTAACAAACTTGCCGAATAATGAATTGTCAGTGGAAGTATAGTCACTCACTTCCTTGATATTTGACTCAGTAAATGTAAATGAGGCGAGGAGTATGTGTGATACAAAACCATCATATAACATGCATCAGAATATGTTTATTGAGCTTCATGGGTATTCAGGACTTTACTGTTACTGGGAACTAGTTGAGATAAGATGTGGATTATATATAAGACCTAAACTTTGAAAGAATTAACTTTTCAGAATTTTGAATTGGTAAACAGGTTACATTCAACTTACTGTTTCTAGTATAGGGCACAGTACAGTTTTATAAGCACTGTTACTGGAAACTATCCAGATGTATTTTCTGTATTATGTAGGTGTTTTGCAGGGTGTTTTTTTTAGCAGGAATAGCTTAAGGCAACACAAAGAAGGGTAGCAGTGGTCTTTACAACATAACATTAAACTCACTTTACGTTATTGTAGATACCTGCAGCCATTAGGGTGCAAGTAAATTAATGGTTTCAAAATCCAGCTTACTTCTGATTGTTATGTATTCTAAAACTTGTATTTACAAGTTTAATTTTAATATAATAAACATTGTAGCATGTTATCATGTCAAAAAGTACCTGTTTAACCTTTCTTTACAATTTTCTGTATTTTTCTTGTAAATGTGAGTGTATTGCGGTACTTTGTGGAGTGCTTTTTCTCTTATTGGCAGCATTCTTTATTTGAAATGTTTAAGAATTCCATGCTCCTTTTGTCACTGAAGATAATTTTGAAAAAAAAGATGTCTATATGTGCATGCATGTCTGTGTGTGCCTGTATATACGTGTCTGTATAGATCATATGACTGTGTATGTGTTTTGTTTTCAGCCATCAGTAGTGTGATGCAAAATGGAGAAAAAATAGATGTCCTGCTGCTCGTTGAAAAAGGAAGGTAAGGTTCCCATCTGAATAAAGCTTTGATCTGCTTTTATATTGATGTCTTAGAATTCTTCCTGATCAGTCATGGAGCTTTTTCAGTTGTGGTTGCTAGAGAGAGTAAATTTGCAGACTTTTTAAAGGAGGGAAAGTCTTTGTGTATTAATTACGTTTTATGTCTGTGTCAGGAAATGCTAACAAGTACTGCTTAATGAAAAGCAGTTTTCCCATTGAGAAAATTATTCCCAGTCAGATTAGTCTGCCAATAGCAGTTTCTTCAAAAGGACTTAACTTCTTTTACCCTGTAAAGAAAGAGTACCTCTTTGGAGCGTTTACCACTTCTCAATTTTTTATCACTCTCATATCCCAGAATTCTGTGTTTCAATCTGTGTAGGTCAGGATTGAGAGGGTATGTATGAGTTCCCTGGTTAGTCTTACTGTCATTTCTGATCTCAGTTAACAACATACTAGCTAGAAAAAAACCATACCTGTGAAGCAAACATGATCCGTATCTGCTTCCAAGTAGGTAATATTCTGCTGAGATGACTCTGTCAAATGTAATGATACGGGAGGTTGAAACTTGAAGTGAGCTAGGGTATTTCTGCCTCATATATGGGTAAAAATTTAAAGATGAAAGTAAAATTATTGAAAATAATTCTTTTGTAATAGATTTGGTCTGGGGTTTTTTTCAGTGATAGATTATCAGACAAATGTCTGTGTAAGTAGTGGTGCAGTGTTTACACAGTATACTGAACAGCCAATAACAGGTTAATAAAGGAAGATTGTTTTTCTCTTTGTTGGGTAAACAAAACCAAAAAAAACCTGCAGATACTTTTGACATCTATTCAGAGTTGGAGAAACTTGGTGGAGAAACTCATTATAACTTGTGTGTTATGAATTTTAACTCTTCCTAAGATACTGTTTAAGTTACAGAATTCAGTAAGGAGATGCACATGAGAAACAAACACTTTTTCCTGTTGTGTGCAGTTTTTTTGTTTGTTTTTTTTTTGTTTTGTTTTGGTGTGTTTGTTTGTTTGGGTTTTTTTGAAGAAGCATATTGAAGGATTCAGCACTAAGTAAGCTGCATAGACCAACCAGGGAACCAGAGGAGTCCCATTCAAAGTGCAGTCCAACAGATGAATACAAACTGTGCATCTAATTTCATAGATATCGGTGCTGAGCAGAACTTCTAGCTGCAAGTCAGATTTTATTATTTCTTTCATTATAATATTTCTTTCAAGTGAGGGTAGGTTTTCCCTGAACTGCTTTAATAGTTTAATGGAAATTCTGAACTATTTGAAAATAATTTCAACAGGGGCACTGTCTGATTTATGGTGGCCATGAATATGTTTAATTTTTCTTCACTGAAGTCTGCCATAAAGAATTTACATGCATAGTGTTCACATTATCTTAACCATTAAAAGCTGTATGGGTATATAAGCTTTGGCATAGTGGTTCTTGCTTAGGATATTACTACAGAAGTGTCCAGGTGTTCAGCGCGGTTGGAAGGTATTGCATCTTGCAGTAATAAGAAACTTAATGTGTGCGTGGGAAAAATGGTTAAGTATGAAATCACCTTTATATTTAGACTCAGTTGTTACAAATGGAAACAAAGCCAGCAATCCTCCTTCTGCCCCTCCAAACCCTAAGTAAATTAATTAATACCTTTGAGACGTCATCAGCATCTACTAAATGATATACCATAGTTTTTAGGTTTTCCTATTTTGTCTGTAATTTTATAGCAGTGCTTGTCTAATGCCAACTTCGGCATAGATTGATCACTTGGAAGAGACACTATACACTGATCTATTGCCAGCTTTCACATTAATTTGTTAGTTACTTAAACATATGATAAATGATAAAATCCCCCAAAACAGTATTGAAAGAATGAAACAAAACAAGATTTTTTTTTCTTAATTAAGAAAAGTTTAAAAATAACAAAACCAAAAACCACACTAAAACAAAAACAACCCCACCCTTTTTTGCATAAAGAAGTAAATTTGGTCTGTCTTACGACATGTTGCTCAATTTTATTAGGATTGATGAAAATACCCTGAGTATTTTCCTACTGAAGCTCATACCATTCTGTTGTTTTTGTTACTGACTTCAAACTAACTTCTCATTACTTGCAAATACTTAGGCCTTTTTTTCTCACTCATTGGGTTGATAAATTAGCGAAAATCATACATTACATCATGTACCATGTATCATATACCTTTTTTTTGACACTTTTTCCTTGACACTTTTTCCATTGGCTACTGTAGGCAAAAGAATGACTTAAGTTGTTACAGACGGACTTCTCACAAGAGTTATTGCGTATGCAAGTAAACAGTTTCAGAACTATAAAAACTTCAAGTGTTACTGCTGAAATAATTATAATGTAATAAATCTCTGAATTCTGGATGTTTAAAAAGTACTTAGTAAATTTATGTGTATGTTAAATTCAGGGGATACATAAATTTAAATTTCATCTGATCCATAACTACTCAGAGGAAGAGTTTACAATTGATTTTGGGCTGCAAGGTGCATAATGCTTTACAGCTTGTACAAAACACAAGAATTCAGAGAGAATACTACCAAAAGGCACGTGAGATTTTTCTGAAGTATCTTAGGTATGAATACAATCCACTCCCACCATCCTTCCCCCACCATTTTTCCCCTCTTCCTCTACCCTGTTTTCTACTTAGCACCTTGCTGCTCATTTATTCTCTATCTGACATGTTCAGTGAAAGAAGACTACCAGGTCAGAAATAAGAGGTGGCAATCATACTACACATTGCAAAGTAATAGCATATCATGAGGGATTGAACCAGGCTAAAACATTTTCAAAGCAACAAGACTGTTTCTCTTTTGAAGATTGTTGTTTTTGAAGCTCAGTGTACTTTCTAAATTTTCACAAAAAGCCTAGACTTTTTCTGATTCTAGATACTATTTTTTTCAGATCTCAAAGATGTTTCATGTTTGTCTTCAGGTATCTTTGCTAAAGTAAATTAGAGAGGAACGCGCTCCCTTTTGTAGCACCTATTGAAATTTTCTTGCACTCTGATCTCTGCTGGAACATCTTGTCCAACCTGTTAGAACTATCTCCAGCCCAGCTGGAAATCCTGACTTCTCACAACAATGTTTTCCTATGCCATAATCAGATGGTCATTCGCCTCCTCTTATGTTCTGCTTCTTATGTTCAAATGCTTCTTGACTTCATGCTAGATGTGGAAACCATTTTCCATATTTATGTGTCTGACACTTCCCTCTGTCACAGAAGCATGTCCTCTTGTTCACTCCATATTCAGTTTGGGTGTTTCCGCCTTGATCTCTCCTATCTATTTGTAAAATTCATGAAGTGACTGGTGATAATGTCTTGTTGCCATCCAAACAGAAGTTGCATAGTAGATAGGTGAAGAAGCTACTCCAGTGTAGTTTTACAGAGGTCAAGGAGGGATCCGTACATTGAAGAAAGGAAAGGTGCCTGAAAACTATATACAGTAGTTTTAAAATATATCTTCTATGTATAAAACTTAATGCAAAATCTCTAATGCCATACTTTAAGGAAAAACAATTGTGCAGACAATTCAGTGTCAAATGTTTATTCTTTTTTCCTGTAATCACTTAAGCTCTCTTAGGTGTCAGTGAATGTTTTCAGACCATAACGTAATCCAGATGGTGTTTGTTGTTTTTTTTCCCTGTTACACTTCTCTTATAGTTAACTCTTTCTTATTATATATAATAAACCTTCACTGCATACTGGCATAATTTCTTTATGCTGATGGTTCATTAATTACAGTGCTTTCTTCTTAACTCTTTAATGATAGCAGTAAGATATCTTGTAAAATGCAGCTATGAGGACAAAATTCTACAATCCAGAAATAATCTAAACGTAAGACTCTGATGAGTGAAAGGACTTGTGCTTCCAGTGTGATGTGCTGGATACAAGTCCCTTAATATCCTTTGAAGAAATATTGCTGACCTTTGTTGTATATCTGTAAGTATTAGTGGAATTTCCATGCTTTAGTTGCAATTTGATTATTCCAATACGGTTTCATAGCAATGCATACCTTCTGAGGACCTCTGTTTTCAGATATGTAGATTATTATAATCACTTGAAAATCACTGTGGGGCACTGAGCTGATGTCTGTTTCTGACCCTTTCTCCCACAACCCTTACCCAGAATCACTTGGTATCACTGCATTCCCAATGCAGAGTTGTGCAACAAGGCACACAGATGTAGCTAAAGCTAGTGGACTTTGCAAGATGAGTTAAAGATAAGCCTTTGCAATGTTGTGGAAAAGTGTGCTCACATATGTTGTTTCTTTGCTGGTGCAGAAGGGTGTGATGGTAGTCCCTGATAAAGCTGAAAAGCTAACAGTAGCTTCCTTGATGTTGGGACCAGGTGATCTGCTGCAGTCATTTGTGCCAATTCAATTGCCTCAATTCACTAAGGCAGTAATCCACATTGGTGGGCCATCTTGTTTGTTTGAGTACTTAAATTATTAATTTCTCGGGTATGGACTGTATGTGCTTCACACTTAACAGAGCAAAAACTTGGCCATTATTTGCCACGTAGTCACTATTGCTAACTATTTGTTGTGAAATGTGAACTCTATCAACTTTTTTGAACTGGAAGAAGTAGCACATATGTAAACATACTGTAGAAGGCACTGAATTTATATTGTAGGAATGCATTTCAGTTCAGAGTCTGTGCAAGGTAGTTGTTAGTCTGCATAATAGGTAGATCTCTGTAACCATTACAGTAAAAATTCTTTAAAACGTGGTTACTTCTGTAAGCTTAGAAGTATTCTTGACAGTTTTGTGGTACATGGAACGTTAGTGTACTTCAGCCTTTGTTTATATGCTTAGTCTTAAGCCTTGCATTTAATGTAACTTTATATTTTGATAATAGCAATTAGTGCAGTGAGAAATACATGTATTTGTTATTACTACTGTCTCTGAAAACTGTGGAAGAGATGATGACATTGGCATGAAAAGCAGAAGCTAGATCTGCAAAGCTGTCTCTATTACTTCATGAGGTTCTGTAGAAGACTTCTGTGTTTTGAGGAGAGTTCTGCTTTTCTGCTGGTAACTATTTCCCCTTTCGTTTTCGTACCACCTTCCACGTTCATGGAGATAAATAAATGGTTGCCAAGTAGGAAAAAATGTTGTTAAGGTTGCCTGAAAGTGTTAAAATTAGAAGGAATGCTTAAACTTCTTATTCATACATCGCTGTATGTTTTTATGATTTAAGTCTACGCTAGGCATGTTCTCTCTCTGCCAAAAATACTGTGGTTTGAGATGAGCTTTCTAAGCCACTTCCACAGTAAATTGAATTCTGAATTGTGTCTGGTACTGGTTTCATTTCCTCTTTTCCCTGCTTCTCTTTTATGGTGTTGTAGTAAATGCTGAAATTGTTTCTCTGAATTTCTTAGGTGGCTGCTCTGGAGATTTTTGACTGGTCAAAATTAATTTTTCGGAAAAGGATTAGTTGCCTTCCATGAGCAACCAAAGCAGCAAGTTTTTCACATTTATATTTTTTACCAGCAACTTCTCTTTCATGACTCTGTTGGTGCTATAGGACTGCTACTTAAACATAAACCCATTTTCTTTGTTAATTAAGTAACCTCTTCCTCTATAATTTGGAATTTAACTGTACAGCTTTTCAAATTTCAGAAAACAATGAGGAGAGCATCATCTCTTGGCAGTTCTGATCCATTTTTCCTAATGTGATGCATTGAGGGGAAGATGGGAAGATCCACAGAATATAAGATGGTCTTTTTCACATAGTTTAGGTAATTCATATATCACAACAGTTGAATGACCAGCACATGATTTAGACTTTCATATATCTGTGAAAAAATACAGATAAGTTTAAATTACCTTTGAAGTTCAATACACTACTATATTTCCTCTCTCCTCCTCTGGTACCGATTCATTGATATACAGCAGAGTTGCCCTTTTCTTATTTAGAAGTAATAATATTTTCACTTTACAGTATGCTGCTTCCTGTACATATCATAATTCTTTAGATAACAAAAAATAATCTGTTGAGACTTCCATTTACCCTTTTGCATAATACCATAATGCAAATCCTGCTGTTCTTCAGGGAAAATAAAAACACAGTAACATGCATATATGTATGCATCTCTTGTGTTTGGAAGGACCATAAATCTTTTATAAATCATAGTGCTAACCTCTGCTGCTCTGTGAATAGTAGTACTAAAGGAATAGCGTAACATGCATTGTCAGACTTTTTCGCTAGGTTCAAACTTTTTCATTTCCTCTTGTATATGGCTACAGCAATACCGGAGGATGTCAGAATGATGTGTTCCTTGGAAGCCATTGGTTGAGAACCACCCATGTTGGATATATGTTCTGAAAGGTCTTCAGGGAATATTTGAAAGGATTGAATTAGGCACACTCATTTTGCTGTAAAAATTTGATGTAAATGCAAATTGTTGTTTTTTCTTAATGGAAGAGAGAGACTGAGTGTTTCTACTAGCCAGGTGTGTGTGGTGGTTAATATCACTTTCAAAGTCATGAAATAGACTTTTTAAAAAGGGGCTTCAGTCAGATGGAATATTTTAGCGTCTTCTACTCTGCTGCTGAATGGCTGGCTGTATGGTGGATCCTGAGAATACTTCAGATCCTGGGTCTGTGTGTGTACATTGGCTGCATCTTCACTTCCTATCAAGATAGCAATGCTAGATTGGAAACATTCATAAAAGCAAAATTGAAAGATGCTAATAAAAAAAATGAAATTAAATATTCCATCATTATATGAAATGTTTTGGGCTTTTCCCTAAATAAAATAATCAAAATGAATGTTTCTTCATATTTTGATAAAAGTATTTTTGTAGAAGATTTTACCTTTTCCTAATTAGCAAATAAATTTTCATTAAAGAAAATGAATCCATTACATTTCTCTAGTGTGAGATGAAGAATATGTATGTAGAAGAGTTTGCTTGCTTTTTTAACACCTAAAACAGTTGTTTATTACATATGTGCTTATGGGTGGACGTATGCCACAGAACCTCACAAAACCAGGCTAGACCAACTAATAAACTAAAAATAGGATTTATTTTACAATATGGTGACAAAATCAAACTAAGTTTTACTCTAACCAACACCGCTTGGGGACTCCAAACATTAACAATCCAACAGGTTCAGAATGTCATTCAAGAGTTAATACTACACAACCGACTTAAGAATTCTTAAGGTTTATGACTGATGACCCGCAGTCACTCACCTAGTAAGGGAGGTTCCTTGGGTGGCATCCTGACAGAAGGGGAGAGTCCCTGACTGCAGATCTGCTGCTCCAAGGAGGACCATCTCAAAATGGCTCTCCAGTGGGGCTCCTTTTATACCCTGTTTGAATCTGATCTGTGGTAAAATATGGTCAGGTAGCTCCCCCCATTGGATGAGGATCCCAGCTTCCTCACCTTTTGACCAAAGTGTGTACTGCTGACCACCAGCATGTGGGCGTGACAAGAGCTGTGGCAGGAAGATTTTGTGGGCTTTTGTCGTGTCTTTGCCAAGGCAAGTGCATCTGCCACAACATACACCCTTAAAGTTTTCAATTTTGGAATTGTCTCTTAGGAGCTAGCCTGTCAGGGGTAAAAAGAGGATGTTATTGTACCAAGTTTAAATAATAAAATCAGAACAGGGCCATGCTTTGAGATAATGCAACACTTTAATTACCTGTTTAACTTATTCTACCTCAACTCTTAGTTTTTTCATACATGTTCCTTACCTCTGTGATTTCCTGGGGGTGATACGTGTGCGTGAAGGAGGGAAGTTTGGTATGTCTCTGCTCCTCTACAGGAGTATGAGGGGGTGGTGAATGAAAAGAAGGAAAGCCTTTTCCAGTATTGAAAGTTGTCTCTCAATCTCTGTTTCCTGCTTAACTGTGACTTGGACTTAGGAATGCACAGTGTAGGAGCAAGACTGAAGAAGAGTAATTAAAATGTTGGTCAGGTCCTTTCAAAGGCCTGTGACAGCGTTTGTGGATCTTTTTTCATTTATTGTGACACTGCTAGTACAAATGTCGCTGGGAAGAAAAAAAGATGCTGTAACAATAGGTTGCCGCCAGAGCTTTATGTGGTGGAAGGTGCCTTGATGTCTTATTCTAAGTAATTCTTATTTTTTCTGAACATCTGGTATGTTGCTCTAGCACAATAACATCAGTTTTCCTTTTCTTTTCTGCATTCAAAATATTTTTATACTTTTCAGAACACTCTACATCCATGGCCATACAAAGCTGGATTTCATGGTCTGGTATACTGCAATTGAAAAAGCAGCAGGTACAGATGGTAATGCATTACAAGATCAGCAGCTCAGCAAAAATGATGTTCCTATTATAGTGAACAGCTGTATAGCATTTGTTACACAGTATGGTAAGTATAGTGGATTTCATTCAACCTCAGATCATTTGTATAATATCGAAGCCTCCCACACCATCAGATCTTTTGAATGAGTTTATGTATTATCTAAAGTAAATCCATACCCCTTGTTGGCCTTGCTGCTCTTTGTTGCGATGGTGAAGTACACTGCCACGCATGTGAGAATGGGAAGCTTGGGGAAATGCAACTTAGTAGGTGCCCTTTATTAGACATCCTCCTATTCTAAAAGTTGACTTGTTTGCCTGATGTAGCTCAGCCTTGGGGTCCAGTGCCTCAGTGCAGAACATGTCAGCCCTGACAATAAGCTATGTGAACCAGGAAAGGCTATGGCCTGCACTGGTCAACACATCTTCTGGGAAACTATTAACTGTGGAGCTGAGTTCAGTCTTAAGGTTGCCGTTTTTTCAGCATAATAGCCTAATGACCTATAGTCAGTTACTGTTTGTTTAAGTAAATTTGGCAACATAACTTTCCATAGCATTAGATCATATGCAGATGATGTCTGTGTCCTTTTTATTACTGCAAATTAATCAGTGTGCTTGTGACATGCTAAATACATATCAGCCCTGTACAAATCTGTCTTCGGGATAAATGTGTCTGTAACCTCTGTCAATATGACAGACCCTAACTTGTATTTCAGTGATTGAAGTTTAACTAAACTTGAATATGGCAACACTGCATTATGGTAAATAGTTGTGTCTGGGTTACAACTATTGCCTAAAGAAAAAAAACCAGCTTTGCTGAATTATTTTTTAATCATTAGTGATATTCTAAGTATAGTTTACGCTGTTTCGTGCACTAAAAAGTTGTTAAAGCAGGGTAATTATATCCACCACTCAGAACAATCGCTTATGAGTGTTCTAAATTAAAATTCAATATCCTAATGTCTTTTTAAAAAGTTAGATCTTTATTGAAAAATATGTTTTTTCAGGATCAACATTACTGGGTGTTAAAATACTCATTTGAAAGCTGAAGGAATTATTTTGTATGCGTTACTTGTATGCATACATGTTTTTGTGTCATCATAAAGGTTCTGTCTTTAGTTGTGGTTTGCAGGTGACAGACAGTATCAGGTCCCACAGCTGTTCCTGACAGTAACAACACAAAGGCAGTATCAAATGGTAGTGCTTGTGGGCATTATAGGAAAGGTGAATTGCAAGTACATAAGACACGATTTCACAGGTTTTTGACAGAGTACTTGACAGGCACATAAGAAAAGCAGGGTTTTGTATAAAATACGATTCTCCTTCAAGAAATGTGGGGAACGCAGGAAACACCTCTACAAAGAGAAACAATGGGACTGCACAACTATGCCAGACTTCCAGGAGCTAAAAAAAAAAATAAAAAAAAAAATTAATATTTTTGGCTACTCTCATATGCAGTAATTAAAGGTAGTCCTGACTGTGTTTTAGACTATGAATTTTCTTTTAAGTTGTCTTTGGGCTTTGCTGGGGTTAGTTGTTAAATAAAAGAACGTTGGCTGCCTGATCTCTTCCTGAATGTGAGAAAAATCAGAAAAAAAACCAATACTGTTTACTAATCCTGAGGCTTTTAAGAGTGAAATTTTTCAGGTTGGGTGAATGCAATAATACTTTACTGAGTCCTAAGTTGAGTTGATCAGTAGGGTAATAAAATACTGGAAGTTTTGCTCATGAAAGCACGTGTTTTACGTACAATACCAGTCATCAAAACTTCTTTCCTTTACTGTGCCTTTTGAAACTATTATTTTAGGAAGTCCTGAAGAGATATGGGGGTTTGAATTGCCTGTAAAGTATTCCAGAAATTGTGATCCCAGGCTTGCTTAATATGATGTGTATTTTTGCAAAGAGGTCTGGTTGGGTAAAAGCAGACTTGGCAGTGTTTTTACTAACAAAGTGAATATGTGCAAAGGGTCAGAGAGATTTTAGTAGAAAATATGATATGTTGACAGCCAGATATGCTTTTCATATAATAATATTTGGAATTTTTAACAGAATATTTGATCTTACATTTATTTTTCTGTCCTGTATTTCTGTAACTTAGGTTTAGGTAGCAAGCAGATCTACCTTAGGAGTGGCAATTCTTCCAACGTGGCTGAACTGCTGGAAAGCTTCAAAAAAGATGCAAGGAGTGTTAAACTAAGAGCAGGAAAACATCAACTTGAAGATGTGACTGATGTATTGAAAAGCTTTCTTTCTCAAATAGATGATGCGCTTCTCACTAAAGAACTTTATCCATTCTGGATCTCTGCTTTAGGTAATGTATTCAATAACACTTAATACAAAAAAGGTTGTATGTACATTTTCAGTCTCCAGTTTGAGGAGGTTGTTAATTACCTTCCCAGTTAGTGATAGAACAAGAGGGAATGGCTTTAAGCTGCAACAGGGTAGGTTTAGACTGGACATTAGGAAAAAATTCTTCAGAGAAAGAGTGGTCAGACAGTGGAATAGACTGCCCAGGGAGGTGGTGGAGTCGCCATCCCTGAATGTGTTTAAGAGTCGTTTAGATGAGGTGTTAGGGGATATGGTGTAGGGGAGGACTTTGTAGAGTGGGGTTGATGGTTGGACTCGATGATCCCAAGGGTCTTTTCCAACCTAAATGATTCTGTGATTCTATGTTATTTGATAATCGGCAAAGAATTGTAGCGAGGAAAAAAAAAAAATGTTTAGAGCTTGGCTGCCGTAGACTTAACATTAATCAGAGATGATTTTATTGCCTTCAAGTGAACCAGAATTATAATAGCAAATAGCGATGTTTCCTTGACAATATATCTGTAAACGGTAGACCAATATTGTGCTGGGTCATAGTTGGATCAGCCAAAGTAAGAAGTGATGATTAATATTTTATGGAAGCATTGATGGTAGAATTCAAGAACTAGACAAACGTTAACATAGGAAAAAAGCGTGTGCTCTGTCTTTTGACCACGTGTAGAAGTTTAGTTCAAAGGTGGCAAAATGTTGATGCTGTCATCTGCATGGCAGTTAAATGACAGTCTTGCTTCTGAAATGGTTCAAATATCTTTTTACGAACATTCACCCAAAATTGTGTATATTAACAGTGTAGCCATGTTAACAACTGTTACTTGTTTTTTGTTTCCTTAAAAATATTAATTTAATTTGAAACAAAATTTAAGTAACTTCAACCCAAACTGTAACTCATGATGTATTTAAAGCAGGAGGATGTGTGTCTCTGTATGGTTGAAAACAGAGTCATGAGACTACTGATACATTAATTAGTTACTCATCACATGAATTTTGGTTATTTTTATAGTGTCCTTACAAAACAGCTATATTTCTACTTGTTTCTATATTGCAGTATTTACAGACTGTAAGAAGCAAACTCTTTTCCTCCCAAACTGTGCTATAAAATTGCAGATGATGCAAAGCCATAAGAGATATATAGGAAAAGCTAAGATAGAACATTAATTTCCTCCTTAATGCATTGAAATCATATAGTCCTATTCACTGTGTAGCGAGTTTTTGCCTTTAAAAAAATATTAAAAGCATATTCCTCTCTGATTTTGCTTAAGTTCAAACATATGAAGGTTTCTTTAGTATGAACCACTAAAAGTTGGGAAATTCAAATATGGATATTACACGTGTTTGACCTTTAACCTCTATTTGAACAAACTAGAGGAAAGAATATTAAGAATTTATTTACTTGCCACGAGATTGCTCATCTTACCAGAAATCAGAAAAAGCTCTATTTGTAGCGGTCTAGATTTGTTAGCTATTTTATGCATAATGGTGTTACAGTGATTTAACTCCCTGATTTGTACATGGGGCTAAAATTCTGCTTCAGTTTTACAGCAGAGAATCCTCTATGGTTATATTTAAGTGATACTGAAAGTACTCATGGGAAGATTAAAACACTTAGGAAGATAGAGCAGACAACCTTTAAACTGTTTTTTTTGTTGTCTGTATGTTTATTTTTCTTCCAGTTACTGAAGAAACCAAAACATAGTGCAGTAGTTAGTGCGAGAGTGCTAGCAGTCAGCTGGAAGAGATGAGAGTTCTTCTGTGCCTTTACTTTTCAGAAGCTTGAGAGAAGCCAGGGACTAAGAGGAGAAAAAGCTAAATAAATAAATAAATTAAATTTACATTAACTTTGCTCATTTCCCAAGCAGGATTATGCTCTGTAGTATCTATGCAGCACAGGGAGGCAGACTTAACTTGAAGGCAGAGAGCTGTGGCTGTGTCTCAGATACTGTAATTCCCAAGACTGGAATTCCTGTTATTGGCTCTACCACTGTTCAGCTACGTAACTTTGTACAATTTATTCACCACCCCTTCCCCTTTGTTCTCCTCTTATCAGTCTCATATATTTGGATCTCTAAACTACTTTAGGCATTGAGGCACTTCTCCGATAAAAATAAAAGAGATTAAAAGGTCTTTTCCTTTCTGATCTCTGGGAACTCTTAGAAGTACTTTTGCACTTGTGCATACGTAGATGCATTCACACACGTACACACACAAACTATCCTTTGAGTGGAAAAGCAATCCTGGGATTCAGTCTTAAACGGTAGCAAATGGTGCTTGAATATAGAACTGTCCCTCTTTACTGCTGATACTGTTTCCCTGAACTGCTCTACGCTAATAGACTTTGTAAATAGTAGATTGTTAGTATTGCCTTTATGAAGAAGAGGTTGATTGGATAAACTGTAATTTTAAATGACTAGATGATGCCGATATAGTTAATGAGAACTACTGTTGGGTTTTAGTGTGCATTGTTATTAATACTCAATGATTATTGTTTTCTGGCAGATACACAGAATGAAAAGGAACGTGTGAGGAAGTATGGAGCTTTTATTCGAACGCTTCCACCAGTCAATAGGGCAACTTTGGCTGCTTTAATTGAACATCTTTACAGGTCAATGCAATTGATGCACTGTAGCAGGGAAATTCTTGTAATGTGTTCTTGGTATAACTCTACCATAAATGAAATGTGGCTTGTTTTGTTAACTGTAAGCATCAAAAGCTTGCTTAGTTGTGATGATTAGTTATATTTGATTACCTTTAATTTATAATGTGTTTTTACTTTGGTTGTATTTTCAGCAGTATCTATAAATATCAATGGGATGAAACAGCCTTACAGTGAGAGAGGGCTGCCAGTCCAAGGAGGGTAATTTTTGATGTAGCTTCTTTATACAAGCTCATTTTACCCCAGTCTGCTAATCTTCCAGAGGATTTTTGCAAATGGTTCTTGAAATTAAAAGATTTTTTTCAGGGAAAATGCCTTTCTTCTCTATTTGTATTGCACATAATAACTTTGAGACTTAGGTACCCTTTCTGTTTTTCATCAGTGCTTCATTTCGCAACTGAGGTAGCAGTAGACAATATCCAAAATATAAACCTGTTTAGGCAACAAAGGTCATGTCTTTTTACTAGATTAAATAAGCAACAGCAAATATATTTAAAAATGTGATGATTCTGCAGTGTCGTGGTTAAATAGTAATGGTTTATATTATATTATTTTATATTATATTATCGATTGAACAAGTCAAATTACATTCCTGTCAAATTGTAGTGGATAGAGAATGTGTAGAATCTTTTCTTTGCAGGATTTTGTGCTCGGAAATTACATTACATAGCCAGGTACCTAGCAGATGTCCTTTAAAAACTATTTATATGATTATTAAATTGATTGGTGCCGTTATTGGGATAAAGATTATAGCAAGTATTGCATTTAAGGATGTTTCTAAGCATACCGAGTTCAGATTTATTAATATGCTTTTTTTATTTGTTCTGAAAGTAGTTTGAATTCATGTGTTTAACAGTCAAAATTCTGTGATACTTTAAAGTGTTTACTTCTAAAAGAGGACATGTTATGTAAACAACAGAACTGATACGGCAACTTTACCATAAGTATAAAACTAAGTAGGATCTCATTTCTTTCCACATCTTGTTTGATCGTAGATCGTAAGTTTGTAGGATATACTTGTATAACGTAATATAGCAAAGCTGACGTAGCGGTGGTGTGGCCTCACCTTGAGTACTGTCTGCAGTTCTGGGCCCCACAATTTAAGAAGGATGTAAAGGTCCTTGAATGCATCCAGAGGAGGGCAATAACACTGGTGACAGGGCTGGAAGGCATGTCCTGTGAGGAGCAGCTAAGGACTTTGGGCTTGTCTAGTTTGGAGAAAAGGAGGCTGAAGGGTAACCTCATTGCTCTCTACAGCTTCCTGAGAAGGGGAAGTGGAGAGGGAGGTGCTGAGCTCTTCTCCTTGCTATCCAGGGATAGGACATATGGGAGCGGTTCAAAGCCGCATCCAGGGAGGTTCAGACTTGATATTAGGAAACATTTCTTTACTGAGAGGGTGGCCAAACCCTGGAACAGGCTTCCTAGAGANNCGAGTGGTCGATGCCCCAGGCCTGTCTGTGTTTAAGAGGCATTTGGACAATGCCCTTAATAACATGCTTTAACTTTTGGTCAGCCCTTAAGTGATCAGGCAGTCAGACTAGATGATTGTTGTAAGTCCCTTCCAAACTGAACTATTTTATTCTATTTTTATTCTATTCTATTCTAAATAATTTTGTTATCACTTAAGATGGAGATAGAAAGTTTTCATTTCTGTAATGAGATGTGAGATAAATATAAAGAAATAAATATAAAAAAGAATAAATAATATTAGATATTTTCATTGCATTTAATGTAGTTATTCCTTTTGAAATGCACTCCATATTCTGTAGAGGAGCCTCAGGCAATTAAAGGAACAATGAAACCTTCTAAATATGCTTTTTTTTCCTTCAACAGGGTGCAGAAGTGTTCTGAAATTAATCATATGAACCCTCACAATCTAGCCATGGTGTTTTCCTCATGTTTATTTCAAACTAAAGGCCAAACTAGTGAAGAAGTCAATGTAATTGAAGATCTAATTAAAAATTATGTGCAACTTTTTGATGTAGGTATCTTTACATAAAAGTGTCCTAATTGCTCAGCTGTTAGCCATGCTAAAATATAGAAATGGTCTTAAAGATGATCTTGCTATTAGTTACACTGTCTGAGAATCTGCAGGGCTTTTGTATTCTAATTCAGTGGACATTGTTCTTTGTCTGCTTTAAATTTTATTTCCCAGTTAGCTTAGCCTGTGTTGGAAAGGCCGTGACATACTGTTTTCAAAAGTGGTGCACATTCTTCTTGTTGACAACAGCATACCAATTGTAAGAAAATTTTAAGATTATGTCTATTAATACTAAATTACTAAATAATAAAATAATACTTCTATTCAAATTTTGTGTGCCTGATCAGAACTGAAGCATGGAAGAATTCTGTGTTCTTAGTATCTGAGCTGTGGTTACAATAAAGACTAGAGAAAGTGTTTGATTCCTTAGGCCTAGAAAGAACATTAAATCCAATGTGATAGAAAAAATGCGACCAGCAGGAATTCATATTAGACATTTTGGTTTAGAGTTTACTGTACCACTGTAACATTGTTTGGCAGCTTTTCATGGAGTCCTCTCTCTTCTATTATGTATTTGGTAAAGATTATACTAATGAGTCCCATCAATGAAGTGCTGTTTCTGACTGACAGAATGTTTTGCATAGCTGCTTCTATAAGAATGATTAACAGTATTGTTAATTGTAACAATATTTATTATTGTTACATTATTATTATTTACTATTGTTAGATGCAAGCATTCCTCTATGTTTATATTCATATTTATCTTAATTTATTTTATTAAATTAATCTTTGCTACTTTATGTTGTAATTTTTATACTAACTCCCTTATCTTTATTAACTGATCACAAATGATCCATTTTAAACAGATAAATGAAGACCAGGTCAAACAAATGGATATAGAGAACAGCTTTATTACTAGGTGGAAAGACACTCAGGTAAGTGGCAAATCTCAACTGGTATGAAAGCAATTTTAACAAAGACTGTTTTGTTGTTTATGGGTTTTTATACCTAGATTTCTAAACGTAAATTTCTAAGTTTGTATAGTAACCGGTGTTAACTACAGAGCTGAGCAAAATAAAATGAAATAAAAGAGGAGGCATAAAGTGATAAAGCAAAACAGTTTTGTGTAAAGCATACTGTGGAATTATGTTCTGGCCTAAGCACCGGGGTAGCTTACAGGTTGCTCCGTATTTTTACTAAGCTTCATAAATTGTACTAGAAGGAAATGGTCAACATTTGCAAGTGTGAAAGTGATGACACTTCTTTTTTAATTTTAAACATGCTTATTAAATACTTTCAAGTGTATATTAATAGTTTTATTATTTCATGAGCTCTGGGTATACATGGCCTCTCTTCATTAGAGTTTCACCATCCCTTTGAGTTTAAAGCATCTGAATCTTTAGCTGCATCCTATTTCTAAAACCCCAAAGCACAAATATTATTTGGGGAAACTTCAGACACATACTAATAGTCAAACTGAACTTTGGGATACCATATAAGAAGATCTTATGCCACTTATTATTATTTTGAGTTCCATTCTTACCTGAAACAGCTTTGGAGTAACTTCAGAGTGGTAAGAAAACCGCCAAATGATAGCATGTTTCACTGTCTGAATGGTATTCGTGTACAGTTCTAATTAAAGCAAAAATTGGTAAGTTTCATAACACTACCAAGGTGGTTGGATTAAGAGAGGTAAAAGGAAATGTGGGGAGCTTAAAAGCTTTTTCAGAAATCTGAAGTAGTGGAGGAGAAGCTTTCAGTGATTTTGGAGCTTACAGGGCTTTAGAAACTAATAGAAAGCTAGGAGAAAAAAATCTATAATGCTTTGTCTGCTGCCTGCCTTCCCCTTCCAGCAACAGTTTTGTGGTACATGGTAAGCCAGCATTAAGAAGAACGTGTCTTGCAAATAAATGTTGAAATTGCATGTTCTGTGAATTGCTATCTGGAGTCTTATTTTTATCTCATATTCCCTTATTGTCTGGGTCAGAGTGGCATGAAGATTTCTGACCATCATGACCTACTGTGAATGTACATATACAGGGTATAATGCTTTTGGTGCCTGTAGGGGAGTGACGAAGTCACTGGGAAACAATTTAAAGTTTATTTCTAGTGTCTGTCTTGCAGAGTGGAAACATCTGCCTTGGTAATCACAAAAAAAACCCCACAACCCACAACCCGAATGTGATATCCCTAAGAGCATTCTGCAAGGCAGGTGTTGGAGTATCTTTATGGAACTTATTTTGGGATCCAGGAGAAGGACCTTACTGAGATTACAGAATAGAATTTTGAAGCCGAAAATAGTGAAAATGCGTAGACTTCTAAATAAATTATTTCTGTGGTTTTGGAACCAAAAAATTATTGTTACAGCTTGTTACACTATTAACATTTTCCAAGCAACTCTGGGAAGCTGTACTAGTCAAATATTTGTAATACCATCTGGAAAAATTAGGGAAATATGAGAGGAATTTCATGAGTGGAGAAAGAGATAGTGGAGACATTTTGATTAGGTAGGAAGAAAAAAGTAGAAAGGAAACGTAAAGGCTGTTGATAGATTGAATAATATAGTAGCAATTGCTGGCTAGGTGGGTTTGTCTAAAACTGAAGTCGTGAGGAATATAGAGAAGACCCAAATAAAGTGGTTTTGTTCTGTATTTTTTCCAGCCTAGATAAGACTGAAAAATCACCTTTATGGGGTGTATTGTATTTAGAAGGAAACCTATCGAAGAAAAAGACAGAGACTTACTTTTGTGTTGCCTTTTTTTTTTTTTAAATTGAAAGTCTAGGCTTTCTAAAATTGGTAATTTTTTTTGCTAAAAAGCTTCTAGCACGTGAAAAGCTAGTCCTCCAAATTTTAAACTTTATAATCAGATTGGAACCTTCATGAATAATTGGGCCTGTTTGGACTGGTTTCCCTGGGACTCTCCAGGTTGTTGGGAGGAGAAGTTATAGAAAGATTGAACCAGGATTTTAACTGTTCTTTTACTCTCAGCAAGGTCTCTAGCATTAATAATCATCTTTCTGAATTGATGGTTACACCTACTGTGTTAATAGACTCTGACTTGATGCTCATAACACACATGGTTAAGCTTTAAATTCTTTACAAAAACAGTAATATCACTTTAACTTTAAAAATGAAACAAAATCTGCTACCTCATCACAGAATTGTCATAGAATCATAGACTATCTCAAGTTGGAAGGGACCTAGAAGGATCATCCAGTCCCAACTCCCTACTCCTCACAGGACTACCTAGAACTTAACCATATGACTAAGAGCAACATCCAGATGCTTCTTGAAGGTGCCAGATGCCATAGTTTGGTGCCATGACCTGGGGAGCCTGTTCCAGTGACTGACCACCCTCTTGGTGAAGAATCTTTTCCTACTGTCCAATCTGAACTTCCCCTGACGCAGCTTTATTCCAGTTGTCTAGGTTGGAAGGAACCTGTTGAGTTCATCTAGTCCAGTTAACACTGCTGCTCAAGTATGGCCTCTTAAAGTAGGTTACCTAGGACTGTGTCCTGTCAGATTTTGAGTATCTCCAAGGATGGAACCTCTCTGGGCAACCTCTTCCAGTGTTTACCTACCCTCACAGTATAATTGTTTTCTTGTGTTTAGATTGAATGTTGTGTGTTTTTAATTTGTGCCCATTGGCTCTTGTTCTGTCACTGGATGTCACTGAGAAGAGTATCTCAGTTTTCGCCATTCCCTCCCATCAGATATTTGTCCACGTTGGTGAGATTCCCCCCAAGCTTTCTCTTCTCCAGGCTGAGCAGTCTTGACTCTTTCAGCCTCTTCTTATATGAAAGATGCCTTCATCATCTTTTTGATTCTTTACTGGACTCTCTGCAGTAGTTCCAAGACCCTTGTACTGAGGAGCCTGGCACTGGACACAGTACCCAGGTATGGCCTCAGCAGGGCTGAATAGAAGGGAAGAATCGCCTCTCTCGACCTGCTGACAGTGCTTTGCTTAATGTAGCCCAGGAGGCCATTGGCATTCTTTTCTGTGAGGGCACATTGTTGACTCATGATCACCTTATTGTATACTAGGACATCAAGGCCCTTCTTGGCAAAGCTGCTTTCCAGCTGGTTGTCCCCCAGTGTGTACTAATACCTGGGATTATTCCTCCCAAAGTGCAAGGCTTGGATTTCCCGTTGTTGAACTTTATGAGGTTCCTCTCTGCCCAGTCTGTTGAGGTCCTTCTAAGTCTATCAGCCACTCCTCACAGTTTAGTAACATCTGCAAACATCTTGAGGATGTGCTCTGTACCATTATCCAGGTCATTGATGAAGATTAATCGTCTCCTGGCTGTTCAGTCAGTTTTCATTCCACATTACATTACTGTCTACTTATCTAACCTGCACTTTGCCAATGATGATGATATGGGGGACACTGTCAAAGACTTTACTAAACCGGAGGTAAACAACATCTGCTGGTATCCTTTCACCCACTAGTATCTTCACTGTAGAGGACTATCAGTTTGGTTAAGCATGACTTTCTCTTCATATTTCCCCTTCATAAGCCCGTGCTGATGAATCCAAATCACCTTGTTCTCATTTGTGTGTTTGGAAACACTTTCCAGGAGGATTTTCTCCACCACTTTCCCAGGGACTGAGGTGAAGTTGACCGGCCTGTAGTTTCCCACATCTTCCTTCTTGCTCTTCTTGAAGACGGGATCAATACTTGTGCTTCTCTTGTGAGAGTGACTTTACAGTGATAACAGTGAGATTCCTTGGCACTCATGAGTCCTACTTATCAGGCCCTAAAGACTTATGTACATCTAGTTTCTTTAAGTGCTCCTTAACCTGGTCCTCCGCTGCTGAGGGTAATCTTCATTGCTCCAGACCTTCCCTCTAATTTCAGGGGCCTGGAGTTCCTGAAGGTCCGTCTTACCAGTAAAGACTGAGGCAAAGAATGCATGGAGTACCTTGGCCTTTTCTGTGTGATTTGTCACCTGGTCCCCTGCCCTTTTCAGCAACGGGCCCGTGTTTTCCCTAGTCTCCCTTTTGCTGTTTATGTGCTTGTAAAGTCCTTTCCTGATTCCTTTGCATCCCTTGCAAGCTTCAACTCAAGGTCAGCTGTGGTTTTTCTAACCTCATTCCTGCCCAATGGGATGGTAGCTCTGCACTTTTCTTGGGTTACCTGCCTCTGCTTCCATCTCTTCTACATTTGTTTGTGTGTCTGAGTTCAATCAGGAGCTCTTCGCTTATCCATTGAGGCCTCATAAATAGGAAGGGATTATTTGCAGTGCTTTATAGTACTTAAAATTTTGAAGGTAGCGGTGAAAAGGCTTCTTATTTTTAGGTGGTATGCAACTGTCAAATTTGTTCTCGTTCATTCTTAACACGTTGCTAGAAATGACTACTTTTAGTTTCAGAGAGAACGCTTGTACAAGTAGAACAGAAAATTGAAGAAAATGGCACTTCCTACTTCAGTTTTAAGGGAGGGAATGGACTAAAAAGAAATGCACTAGGAATTGTATTTAAATGCATACATTTGAAAGTCTATTTTTTTCATCCCGTGGGAAAAAAGTTCTCTAAAGAATGTGGTAAATAAGTGCTAAATACTTAGATATGATGTATAGGAGAGTCTCAGCTGGATATGGAGTCTGCCTACTCCTAGATATGACATGTCACTGATATTAAATTTCACTAAATTGTGTTAGCACCTGGGTTTATCTGTAAATTTTTGCTGTATTCATTAAATGCTTTCTCAGATAATTTCTAGAGTAAGTTATTACTCCACAGCTATGATTTCCATCTCAGCATTGCTTTTTTTTTTTTTTTTTCCCCTGGCAAAAGGTCTTGTGTTCTCATACCACAGAGTTGTGAATGTCCAAAGGTCTTAGGTTCACGAGGGCTAACCTCACCTGAGGTGCAGAAGCACCCCCTGGCTCACTCTGTGATCTTGGGACCCCAGTTGCTCAGGGCAGAGACCTGACCAGAGTGTGCCCTGGTTCTTTCCAGCACCATGCTGTTAGGTTTCTGGTGGCATGAACTCGGGCATTGTGTCATGTGAGAAGCAATATTTCCATTTTAAGAAATTAGACCATGGGTCCTGGATCCCAGATCAAGCACTTACATTACTTGTGAAATGGATAGGGAAGGGAGACTGGAGTCTTAACAGTCAGTATACTGCATAGGAAGCTTTCTGATCTAAGTGGTTGTTTTGAGAATTCATATTGTGAAATTAAACACAGAAAAATCTGTTTAGTCTCTTTTTGCATTGCTCAACACCTAGTGTGAGAAAACACTTTGGATTTCCATATGAACTGTTTCATAAACAAATATCTGCATACTAGAAAATCTCAACATGAAAAGGAGACAGAAAATAATTTTTCAAATGAAAAATTATTGTAGTAAAATACAACCTTTTTCACCCTTCTAGAAATATTTTATGATTAAGACCTAATCAAATATTTTATGCTATATTGTTTGTATTGTATGGGCAAAATGGATTTGCACTATACATTGTGTACATTGTTTTATGGCTTTATTCTTTAAAATAAAATTCTTTTATGACTTGAATGTCATAAAATGGAAAATAGTATACAGCATGATTGACTTCCCTGTTTCCCAAATAGGACAATGATCTCAACTTAAAGCTGTGGTTGATGTTCTTCTCCCTATAAAGAAAATAAGTAATGCAAAATTCCTAGAACAAACTTGGTCACTTGGGCATTTTAAAATTGTGTGTCTGAAGTGATTCCAGACTCCCACTTGGAAAACATGAATTCTTAATATTCAGTACACATTTTCACGCGTTATGAGGAAAATAGTAACTGAGCTGCTGGATTTTATTAATTAATCTCTGTCAACATTGTATTTGAAGACCTTATGAAATGCTGAGTTTGAGTTAGAAAATGTTTTGGGGTCTTAGCAAATCCTTGGTATCTTTATTCTCTATGGCATTTCCTGGAAAAAGAGACACCGGAAGTCAAGACAGCAAATATGAACTCAGGAGGCCTCAGGTGTTTGAGGACACTTGCCCCAGAGATAATGGCCTTTTTCTTTTTAGCTTTCTAAACAAGCAATGGACATTGGAACAAAACCTCTACCTTTTAATGGTTGATAAATTGAAGTTCGAACTGCTTTTAAGGCTAGGGACTGCATTCTCTCTGTATGTCAGCCTATTACCCCTTGAATATAACAGCTGAGGAATGCAGTCCTCAAGAGCCTGACTGTCATTTGTGGCAATTTGATTCTGACCATGAACTGAATTAAGCTGTGAAATGTTTTTTGCCAGTTGCCAATTTTTCTGTAGTAAATGTGATTAATGTAACTAGTGTTTCAATTTATAAATACATTTTTCTGAAGCTCCATGTGCACATAACAAGTGAAATGCATGGCTATCTAATGCCTGGGACCACTTGAATGCAGAAGCGGGTAATTCTGATCAAAGGTGATACACTTGCTATTATTCCAAAGTACTTCCTGCCTGAAGCCCACTGATTAAAGAAGCTTCTTCTAGGTGGTTACAAGTATGTTTTGAGATTTTATATATAACTTTTTCTCTAGAAGAATTCAGCATTTCCCTAACTATGCACGGTGTTCTCCGTAGGTTTTGCTGGGGAAATACATTAGAGCCAGACCTGGACTAACACTAAGTGCTTTTGAAAAAGACTGACCTTCCTCTTTGTTATATTTTACATTTATAACTTCTGTCATGAGTATAAAGTGCATATTACTCATAACTTCAAAATACTAGATTGTATGGATGCCTACACTTTATATTTTACCAGGCTTGGCCATATAAACTTCTTTTTAACTGCTGTTGTTAAGTCTGACTTAGCATTTGATGCTTTCATTAACACTACATAAAGAGTAGCCAGACCCCAGTCAATTGTCATGAGTTATATTTGCCAGTACAGACCTGAAATATGATAAACATTTTCAGAATAGAAACAATGGTTAGTTGGAATGGTGTAGCTCTAACTTTAACTGGAACAGGTCCAGAGGAGGGCCACGAAGATGATCAGGGGGCTGGAGCACCCCTGCTATGAGAACAGGCTGAGAGAGTTGGGGCTGTTCAGCCTGGAGAAGAGAAGGCTCCGGGGAGACCTTATAGTGGCCTGTAAGGCAGTTTGCAAGACTATACCTTTGGAAGACTTGAATGTGCAGACCATGTAGCAGGTGGACCTGCTGGTTGGACTTAAGGCTTGTGCAGGAGAGGTAGCGCTTTGGGAACTTTTTCAGATAGGCTTCCAGTACTGCTAAAACTGGTGACATGGTGCAAGCTGAGTGATGTAATAGTGTGGATGATTGCCAATTTAGGCCTTAAGCAGCTACGATTAACAATTGTGTTTAAGAATCCTTTCCATTTAACATCTGACAATCTGACATTATTGCATCAAAATGAGTGCATATTTGTGGGAAAATTAGTGATGCAGATACTTAATACATTTGGGTATATAGGTTGCTATATTATCTCCAGGTTAGTGATGCAGAGTGTTCAGAGAACAACAGAACCAAATTTCTGCTGAAGGGCCTGGAAGTTCTCATGTCTGAAATGTCACTGAAGTTCCATTCCAGGTGGCACTTCATTAGCTGCTCTTCATTTTCTGTCCACCATATACTTATGCCAGCTGTTCCTGTTTGCTGCTGTAATTTATATCACATTTTCTCTCCATACGGTTGTTTACATGAGCCCAGTGGAAATCAAATGTCAGCTTCATTCTTATTTCCAACCTTTTTCTGTAATATCATCTGAAAAGCAAATTTTACAACTAAATGAGCTTTTTGAGTCTGTGCCACTATAATTAAGCAGCTTTCTTCAAAGTAGCTTTGTAATGTTTTTCCTCACAAATGTTTCCATTAGTTATCTATTCTCAGAGGCTAAATTAACTTTAAAGTCACCGTTTTTCAGAATGTTAACGTTCTTTAAAATTGAGTGCTGCCATTTATTTTTCTATAGAAATGTAGTTTTAGCTTCTGTAAATTAGTCAAAATGTATCCCAAAGCTCACCTGTTTCTACAATTTTCTACATATTTTATTCTGCATATGATGATTTTTTACTTTTCTTAACCTCTTCCTGTTTGTAGTAATATGTAAATAAGTAGCATCACTATGAATACTATTCTCAAAATTAAGACACAAATTTTTATTTTTAATATTAATTTGATTATTAATTCTTCATATTGGCTTATTAATAAAAGGGTACACCTCCTGAAAGGTCCGGTTTTCTGCCTTATTTTTCTTCCTGTGCTCTGATCATCACCATGTATTTAGTTTTGGAAGATATTTTTTGTACCGGGATGAATTACAATCTTCTGAAGATGCTTATGACTGTAATGCAAGGGAAGTAGAGCAGGCACAACCTGAAACATTTATAACTGTAGAAAAGCAAAGTTATTTCTCATCCACGAAGATAATTTTATTGCCATAGATTAGCAAACCTATTAATGATGGAAAATACTAAATTACTTCTCATGAATCACATTTTTCTTGTTGATCATAAAATCTTGTATTTACTGACTTTCCAATTTCTTTGTAATTTTCATATTGTTAGACATTCTTAAATTGTTTGTTGGTATTGAGTTTGTTAAAGTACTATACATTATGTAATAGTTTTGCTTTATCATCTAATTATTCCACATGTGAGCATTGTATATAAAATTTAGATATATCTCCAACAAATTTGAAGAGCTTTATTTAAGAGGTTGATATCAAGAGCGTAGCATTTGTTTTGATTCTTTTAAGTATGTAATGACAAGTTTTCATTGTCAGTCTTCATAGTAGCAAATTTTGATTGTCTGGATATGTACATATGGCTATATCATAGAATCATAGGGTTGGAAGGGACCTCTGCCAGAGCAGGGTCACCTTAGAGCAGGTGGCACAGGAACGCGTCCAGGCAGGTTTTGAATGTCTCCAGAGATGGAGACTCCACCACCTCTATGGGCAGCCTGCTCCAGTGCTCTGCCACCTTCAAAGGGAAGTTCCTCCTCATGTTTAGGTGGAACTTCCTATGCTCAAGTTTGTGCCCATTACCTCTTGTCCTGTCGCTGGGCACCACTGAAAAGAGCCTGGCCCCATCCTCCTGACACCCACCCTTTAAGTATTTATAAGTGTTGATAAGATCCCCCCTCAGCCGTCTTCTTTCCAGACTGAAGAGACCCAAATCCCTCAAGCCTTTCTTCATAAGAGAGGTGCTCCAGTCCCCTCATCATCTTTGTAGCTCTTTGCTGCACCCTCTCCATCAGTTCCCTGTCCTTCTTGAACTGGGGAGCCCAGAACTGGACGCAGTACTCCAGGTGCAGCCTCACCAAGGCAGACCAAGGCACCATATGATCATATATTCTGTTATTTGTAAATTTCCCTCTCATTTTTAACAAACACATTTTAGTCTGGGGCTCGTGTCCCATCCTTTTTCGTGGTTTTAAATTCTGTTGATCTGCTTTGTCTCTGAAGTGAGCCTGGCTAACCTCTAAATCAAAGTTATGGTTCTGACAGTAAGATACTAATGTACATGCATGTCTTAGACTTTGCAGTCTTAAATAAAAAGTTAAAATTTCCATTTACTTCATGTCCCCCTAGTTTTCCTGCTCTTGAATGTATATTTGTAAAGGGTGTTCATTTTGTTTGATATCATTCTGTTGGATTTAGTCGGTGTTTGGATTTTCCTCCTGAATCTGTGAATAGGGCTTCTTTTTCCTTACATTAGTCAAATGAAAGTGAACGTAGTGCAGGTTTTCCCATTAGAGCCAACATTTGGACTATTTTTGTAGGTAAGTGGGTGGAAAAAAAAGGTTTGAGTTCAGTAGGTTCTAGCACATGTACTAGATAATGTACTTTTCCTGTGTAAATGGATACTTAAAATATTTTTAAGACAGTCTAATTTTTTTTTTATTGTCTTGTTTTAGGTTTCCCAGGCAGGAGATTTGCTTATTGAAGTTTACGTGGAAAGAAAGGAGCCAGACTGTAGTATTATAATCAGGGTTAGTGTACAAAAGTGATACAGTGCTTTTACCAAGCACTTTCTCATGAAGTATGCTAAATTTATTTTCGTACGTGTTTTTATATAATTACATAATGAAAGTATGAATTTATGTCTATCATTATTCTTTTAAATTTTTTTATTTGCTGTGTTGCCTAGATTTTGTAAAGTCTGATTATTATGTATTTTTAAAGGAGAATTTTATGATGCTATTTTAAAGGGGAGATGTCCTCGTTTAGTTTTACTACAGTATACAGGGGTATAAATTCTTGCAGCTCTATAGGTGCAACACACAAGAACATTAACAAGTACTCAGTGAATGCTGGTTTTATTCAATAGTACAAGGCCATTTAAGTGACCTTCCTCCTGATTTTTTTTTTTTGCCAGTGACTATCTGCTTTCCTTGAGTTCTAAGAAACCAAAGGTTGTTACTTACTATGATTGACACTTTTCGGCCTTGTATCCTATAGTGTATTTTAAACACAGTTGTCTCCATGTAGTAGTCCTCTATTGTTTGGATGCTGAGGAAAAAAAAAAAATAATTTCTGTAATGACAAAAGACAGATATTGTTAAGAAGGAAGTAGAAAAAAAAATAGGACTTCTGTAATTTTACCTCTGTTTACCTTTCCATACCTGTTGAAACATATCAAGGCTTTTTTTCGCTAATTTTTCAAGGGTAGAGAAAAGGAATTTCAAGATACCACATTATGTCAGCTAAAAATTATAACTTTGATTTCATGGAACAAAATAAGGAAAGCATGCTGGAGTTTGACAAATAATTTATGTGTTTCCAACGGAGTAAATGTGTTGCCTTTTTTTTTTTTTTTTGAAGTCAATCGCAGGGAGGAAAACTTGGAAAAAATAAATCAGAAATCGGTAATTGTAATCTATTATAAACTGACTTAAATTATATTACAGGTATCACCTTTGATGGAAGCAGAAGAATTAACTAATGATGTTTTAGGAATCAAAAACATTATTCCCAACAAAGATGATATCTGGGCTGCTTTTGAAGTACTTGAAAATGGAGAACTAGGTTAGTGACATTTAAATTAAGCATGTTCATCAAATGGTATTATTTTTATTTTTCAATACTTAACATAATCAAAATCTTGAGTTAGAGTTACTAAAAAGTTTACAGAAACAAAACAAAAACTAACCTTCATGACATTGTTTTATATTTGGTTACTGGAGCATCTACATTACTTCTTGCTATACTTTGCCAGAAATAATGTGATGAATAGTTTTAAAATGCTTATAAATTGGGGTCTGAAAAAAATGTTCCTTATATTACTCTGCTTCTCAGTTCATTACTCATCAGCTATATAAAAGTAGGTCTTACCAATAAGTCTTAAAGAAGAAACATATTTTCATTAGAATGTCAGCAGTTGATTTTTATAAGGAATAATGTCTTGCAGAAAATACTTGTAATACTATGGGGAAAGGATCTTTTTTATTATTTAGTCAATTATTTTCTCTGTCCAGATGAAAAAAGAGGCATAAAGCGTGTAATCCTGCGTTTATGGCAAGTGGCATTATGGTATATCTAGCAGAATCTTGCAACATTTGTTTTAAATATGGTTCTGCTGCCAACGAGAGCAAATGTCACATGTTCACAATATTCATGAACTGTGAAGACGTTTTAACATTGAGAGTGCTTTATGCATGCTGAAGCTTGCACTTTATTGTTAGAGATACTTAACATAAAGTAATAGAGATTTTTTTTTTAAATTAAAACACTATTTTGATGAATATTCACTAACGTCATCTGATTTTTTAATAATACGTGGGGAACAGAGATATGCTTTTAGTAAAAAGCAATGTCTATTTGCACTTCACAGTAAGTTGCTGCTCTTACTATTTTCATGTTACAGAAGTGGACTGTGGACGAGTTTATTTCTGTATCTTCACTATTTCTGTAGTGAAGGTATCTGTTTTCAAGTTAAGAAAAAAACCATCAAAAAATGGAGAAAACGAAGATTAATAAATGTTTCAGGATGATTTGAATAGTTTTGTCGTACTTGATTTTCAGATGTGCTTACAATAATCTCTTCAGATTTACTAACATTCCTGATGTATTCAGTCTTGACCTTGGCAGTATCAATAGCGACAATGGAAGTGCATTCTCCGTTTTGACTAAAATAAATGATTCTGATCCCTCTTTCCCTCTTTGCATCTTGCAGTCTCGTGGTGATGCTGTGTAGAGTTGTAACACAGAATTCAGTTCCAGATTCATAGATGCAAGTGTCAACTGACAAAGAATACTAGCATCTATTATCTTTAGAAGAGTCCTGGTAACTCCTACAAGTACTCTAGAAATCCTATTTCTTTTGACTGAGTAATGGGAAAATCTGAAGAGGGAATTTTATTTTCTTAAACTTGATGTATAACACTTACTGGTAAATGAAAACTAAACAAGATATGGCCCAGAGAACATAAGAGTAAATACAAAAGATTGACCACACAGCAGCTTCTTGAGGTATTTGGGTACAACAACTAGTATTTTAGCGTGGGCTAGAAATGTTTTCTGAGCTAATGACTATAGAATATTGGCAAAATTAAGTTTAAAGTGAGACGCTACAGGCCCTATATAGGAGAATAAATATTGGCAAGGGATTAGAGTGTAACCCATTGAAACAAGAGTTTACAACACAAAGTAGAAATGGCATACCAGTGTTTTAAAACCAAAACAAACAAGTAAAAAGCAAACCAAATAAAGTCTGAATTCAGCACCCAGCTCAAATCAGCAGAGACTGTGTTGATGAAATACGTGCTTCATGGAGCCCTTTCTGGAAGAATCTGTGCATCCGAACAGGTGAACTGAATTAATAATGTTGAAAAATAAAAATAATACATCTAATAAGAGGCACTTACTCAGGAAGACTCCTGTGGTGCTATTGCTGAATCTAGTAGATTTTCAAAAAGGCTGAAACACAGAGAAAATAACAGAGAAAAATAATCCTGTGTAGTCTTTGGTCCAAATGTGGCACTAAAGAACTAAAAAATTACTCGAGTCTTTGCTGCTGTAAGTTGGTCTTACTAGTATCATTTAACAAACATCATTGAACATTACGTAATCTAAGGCATTTAAAAATAAGTAAAGATTCTGACCTGTCATGACAGAAACAAAATTTGCTTGTTTGTTTCAAACATACATTAATGATCACAGTGTCTTTCTGACAGAAATGAATTTTCTGCTTGTCTTCTTGCCATGGTCTGGTACCTGTCCAGTGCATGGGTGGTGTTCAGTTTGTTACACTCAGTCCTGAAGTTTTATGAGAGTTATTTTACTTTTTAAGATATAGTGCCCTGAAAATGAACCCGGAGAAGGCAAAAAAATTAGAATCTTATATTTTCTAAGAAGTAATTTTCTCCTGATAGTTAATGTTGTTTAAGGTGAAAATGACTGGGTTTGGATATTTACCAGCATATGATGACCTAAGTAAAAGGGTAATTGGACTTATATGTTGACTGCTTGCTGTTCAAAATACTAAAATTGCAATATTAAAATCAACTAAATTATTTGCATATAGAAAAGTTTAAATAATTGATAATTTTATCTAACCTAATGCTGAACATTCAATACCATATGCTTTTACAAAATAGGGTGTATTTTTTTTTTTAGTAATTTGTTCTTGATGGATAGTTTGTAAATGAGGTGTGTTGCCTGTAAAATAGCTAATGCATTTCAGCATCATGATTTATGTACCATGTAATCCATGATGACAGATGGTCTTAAATGTAACTATAAATAAACCAGTAGGTGTTTACTCTGGGAGTGCTGGTGTTCTAGGAAGATCTGGTGATTTGCCAGTGTTTCCTGCCTTTGATTTGTAAAGTTTTTCTCCTTAAAATGGTTTTTCTCTTGTACAAAGTCAAGAAGTTGTTTTAACTTTATCACATCAGAGTCCACAGTTTCCCAAAACTTGAGAAGAAATTTTAAAAGTGTGACCGTTTAAAACAAAAGGGCCAGCAGAAATGGTGTTATAAAGTAGGGATTGAGTTGCTGTCTGCAGAGTGGTATCATTTTTTAGGCTGCTTTGTTGTCATGTCTGAATAACAAAATCTTCATATAAGCGGTATAACAAGTCTACAGGTAAGGTAGTTTTTTTGCATCTCAAAACAGCGGTAGTTTTTTCTGCCACTTAAGTGTGTTATTTGTGGCTGCTGCTTTCTGAAGCTCTGGTGTTCAGGTGTTCAGGAAAATATGTTCTGCTAGAATGTAGTGCTGGACGGTCCCAAAGCAGCTGTTGACATTTCATATTCATCTACTCTAGCAGAAATGAAAAATGAGGTTATGGCAGCATACTTTTCCCTTCACTACTCAAGAGACACAGGGCTAGACTGCCTGACCCAACATGACAGTGTGACACAGGTGTGACATTCCAGGAGCTGTACCCAGCTCTTCTCAAGGCCTGACCCACATAAGTTGGTATGCAAATGGAAACTCAGAACTTTTGGAAAAAAAAAAATCTCTCTTTGGAGATGAAATGACACTTGGATCCTCTGCTCTAAGTTGAAGCCTGCAAAGTCATTGTTAAGGTTTTTGTGCTTTCATGACTTATAATAGGTGCTTCCTGCTGAGCACTTGAAAGCCTTCTGGGGTCTGGTATGGATGTGTGTGTACATGTGGAGGAAGGATTAATAGAGAGGGGAACTGTACAGTCTCCCTCCATCCATGTCACTGTTGCCTCGTATGATACCTCAGGCTGTGTTGCAGTACATGTCACACTCATATTTCTGCTGGGTCTGATAATGCAGATTTAGGGACTATTTGCAAGATCTTTCCTACTTTCTTTTGATGTGTGAACTGGGGTTTGTATGGAGTACTGGCTGGACTTTCTTATCGCTGACATTTTTCCATCCAGTGAAAGGGTCTCAGAGTTTCTCTTTTAGGATGGATGATACCTATCAACAAATGTATGTTTGAGCAACAGAGATGTTGAAGTGCACCTATACAGTCTATTCATGCCTCCATCTACTGGTATTTTAATGTTGCTGTACTCGTTGTATGAGGCTGGAATATAAAAGAGCAAGTCTGGAAATTCCCCGACTACAGCAACAGGGAGAAGACCTAATAAGACCACATACTTTTCCCTTTAGTAAAAGGAATGTAATGAAACCAAGAGTCTGTCTCAGTCTGCTTTGATCATTAACAAACAATACAATCTATATCAGTTGGGTTTTTTTCACTGTAACTGCTCCAAATTATTTGGGTTTTGATTGCGGAGTACTGATAGCTATGATTCATTCATTTTTTGTATTGAGCCCAGGCAAATGAGGCCCAGTATAGCTGCAGGTCTCAATTCTGTTTGATCATATATAAGTATGCCCTGTGATAGTTCCTAAGTTTTGTATTTAGTTTGAAAGCAACGTTTTAGTGTCTTCATATGAGAAAATATTCATAACTAAATACAAAAGAGTCACTTAACATTTGACTACTGCTTGTTTAATTTGACATTCATTACCTGTGCAGACCCTGCCAGCAAAAGTGTTGCTGCAGAAAGTCAACAAAGTACCTCATTGTCGTATTTTGAAAGCAGTGCTTTTCTTCTGTAGCTCAAAGTAAATGAGACAGTGTTGTATATAGGCACATGTGACTTCTAAGGGCCTCCAATCTTGGTGGTTTTGTGTTAGTTTTGGGTTTTTTTATTTCAACATTGTTGGTTTTTTTTCCTCTGGTGTTTTTCAGAACGTCCTCTGCATTATACAGAGAATGTACTAGAACAAGTTCTTCACTGGAGTTCACTACCAGAGCCTGGCACCGCATATCTGATAATAAAGAGATTTCTAACAGCAGACATGATAAAACTCTACAGTGGTACGTATCTTTTTAAAACTTAGGTATTTCATGTGGGGATATGAGGACGACAATTACTTTATAGCTGTTTGATTGAGGCAAAATGTCCCAGAACATCTGAATTACTACTGCTTTATAAGAGTTACTTGATTTACTGAGGGTTGTGCTGATTTCCTTTTAAAACAGAAATTATGGATGTTTGTGTTTCTACAAACTATAAGCTCTCTCATTTGAACATAAAAGTATACAGAAGCTCTGCCTTCAGTTTAGTTTGTGAACGTCCACTGTGAAGGTTGAGACTGCTCTTTTATCCGTAGTGCAGTTCTGCACAGTCCATCCACATGTATACTGCACTATACTCTCTCTCTGTGGACTATATGTATATGTATATCTTGTATATATAATGATTACATTATACATAAACCATACAATTTATACATAATCATGTTATTATGTCATATAATAATAATAATTTCTATTATATAGTCCGATGCCTCCAAACTACAAAGCTAATTTGAATGACATACTCAAGTAACTGAATGACTTGGAGAGTATGGGGCTTTTAAAAAGGATGAGGAATTTAGATCTGACACTTGAAAGGAAATATAGGTCAAATATATACTGGAAAAATATGATTTACAAGCTGCCCCTGTCCTTTCTTTTTTTTAACGTAATACCTGGATTTAAGTCTCCCATGTAATAATATGTAGTATTTTCTTTGAGGGAGACAGGAGTTTAGAATGTAAATGTGCCCTCAAATTACTATCCTGTTCTCAAGCAGTTGAAATCCTGTATGCTGTCACTGTAAAACATGCAATGGTGACACATGATGCTTGTTTTAATGCCCATCTGATTTTATCTTGTGACTTATTTAAATACGTTATCTTTTCTTTTCCTATCTTCCCCATATACAGAGGTATTAATCTCTCCATCTACATATCACTTCTGTCTTGATTTCAAGAAATAAAAATTACGCAATTACACTTATTCTTCTGAAAGTAATAGCCTTTTCTCATCATCCTTTATTCCTGTAAAAGCATATTCCACAAATACGGACCAACCTTAATAAGTGTGCTATTCATGACTTTTAGGTTTGAGTTTCACTATCTCTAAATGTGTCATAGCGGATAGTAAATAGCGAGAAATGGCCTACTTCATTAAAAGCTTGATATATGAAATCCCATCACCTCACTCAGTATGTGTTGAGGTATAATCAGAAAAGGAAATCGGTCATAAGGACTGTGTGAACTGCTGCTCTGAGAAACATAAGGATTAGACTAATGTCAATTTACAAAATGTAGTACTATTTAAAGGGGAGATCTGCCATTTACCCTCCTTCTCTTCTAATTTCCACATCCATTTGTTGTCCTAACCCATCACAGTAATTGTTTGCATCAGTTCTATTTAGTTTGACCTTAGTCCAAACACGCTGACATCTGGCTGGATTATTACATTTACTGGCCCTTCTTTTGGTGTATGTTAAAATAATTAAAAACTTATTAAATAAGTTATATTGGTTTTCTTAGTGGCTTGAAGGGAAAAATCTCTGCCATATTGCAGACTTACAGTATTGATCTCCGCAAACTACATGGCAGAGTAATTTTTTCTTGAGACTGGAACTGCCATTTTAAGGAACTTTTATGTAGTGAAGATACTTTAATTCCTAAAACGTTACCTTTTCTAACTGGATCTCGTTACAATGTTTAAAATAAACACAGTTCTGTAGTAATTTCATCTTGCTAGATTTTTTGAGTCCACATTAGCAATACTGAGGAGCAAGTTCACTAGCTTCAGTAAAATAGTGTGTATATTAAGTGCAGCCTGAGATGCACGGAAAGTGTGTACCATTCATCCACATCTTGTAGTTGCAGGAATATACATGTTTATTGTTTCTGTTTCTTGCATCTGTGCACACTGTTAAAATAAGTAAGCAGCTAGTTCAGGACAAAAATATATGGGGTTTTTTTTAGATAAACATTGTACTTACATCACTAGATAGTGTCAGAGTGAGAAAAGACACAGGATGAGGTCATTGGGGGAGGGATGTTCCCAGCGTCTAGAGGAGGAGGCAGTTGTGGTTATGCTGGGGCTCTCCATCTCAAAGAGCACAAGAAATAACTGCTGGCTTGAAGGAAGACGGGAAGACCTTAATTTTTTTTTAGTCTTTTACACCTTGTAAAAGCCTCGCTGAGTAGTAGGGCTGAGGCCAGATGTGCAAGCACTACTGTTTGAAGTATGTTTTTTAACAGTGGATTCAGCCCATACAAATGGACAACCAGGTAGATGGATGTCCTCCTCCTTTGCACTAAAATTAATAGGGCTGTAATCATGTTATGTATACTATGGTTATAACTGAATTCCATGAATTTCCCTTGGTTCTGTGATTTATGTTAGAATCTTACAGACTAAATTATGATATTCCTGACCTTGTTTTCTGTTAGTGTTACCTCAGAGCTTTGTGTCATCAGCACTTTTCTCCTTTTTCTTCCAGAGACTTTCATGGTGTTTGAAATAATGTTGGTTCAATAGTGAGCCTAAAGGAACAACTCTATTAGCCTCATTTCATCTTGGCAACTTATCATTGTCTTCCCTGTCAGTGCAACTTTTCCCATGTTCCTTATACATCGTACATTCTCTTTTTGATAATTATTACACTCATTCTCATTTTGTCTATTTTAAACTAATTTCTCATGTTGTGCAATATAAAACATTGTACTGAGGTCTAGATGTGTATTTTCTCTTGTCTAGAAATCAACTTTCTTTTTCAAGGAAAGTGTTAGTTTAGTTGTATTGATATGTTTCAATAAATACATGGTGAGTTTTCCACTTTCTTCCAGATCTTTATTTATTCCCTCTTGACAAGATATTCGCTAGCTTTTCATGCTTGTTGCAGGAGCACTCTTTCAAGTGCTGTTCAGAAGGGCAAGGTGTGCATTATATTTTGTATAAGAGATACTCGGTACAGCTTACTTCTATTTCAAGACCCTTTTTCTGAAAATTTCCCACATTAAAGTTTTATTTTTTAGAAAAATATGAGATAATAGCTTCACTATAAAGTGTGTGTATATAGGTCCTTGAAATTTTACCAATAGAGAGTTGTGTAATTTGAGTGGGAAGTATTGATTTCTGAGAACAGGGGCTATTCAGAGATATTCTTTGAAACGCAAACTTCTAAACCATAGGTGGATCAATCCTGAATGGATTGAGTGCATCTAGTTCCTAGTAGTTGCAAAGTTCTAGAAAGTCTTGCATGTTTTGTAAAGTTTGTATCTGAAAAAGCATTCTGATTGGGACACATCCTGATTATTTTAGATTTACTTTATGAAAGAATGATTCTAAAGAATATAGAATATCATCAATTTAGAGGATTATTTTTCCTCCTTCAGGGTTTTCTAAGATCTCTGTAAGTATCAAGTGTTTCATAAATTTGCTATGGTAGGAATGCTGTGAAGGTTAGAACGAGCTTTTATCATGTCGAGAGCTATGTGCAGAAATCTAAAATCTTCCAATTTGGTACAGATGTGGAAGCATCCTGCTACTCTCATTTGGGATGGTTAAAAAAAAAATTGTGATTGTCTGGTTAAGGAATCATTTTCTATTCTGAACATGAGACAAATATTCTTATTGGCAAAGAGGGAACACGTTAGTGCTTTTTTTTTTAACTGTGTGTGTATACTTGCATTTACAAGTGAGGCAATAAACTTCTGATTTTAATTGCTGAAATGTGTTGATTCTGGCTGTAGACTCTACCTTAAACTCTAATGAAAATACTGGGAAATATTCTTTTGAGATTGTTCTTTCATGGCAAGCATTCTGATTACAATGTAGTTGGTTTTATGTCATGAAATCAAAGTAGTTTATTATCTGTTTAATTTCCATTATATTTTTAAATGTTTTTCATAACTTCAGTTTGTACTAAGATATAAAGGAAGAGGGACTTAGATTCACAATTTTTAATTATCATCTTTTTGCAAATAATTAGGGTTACAAGGAGGAAAAATTTAATTCTGACTCTCTAAACAGCTGGTTTTTAGCCATTATGAAAGATGGAATTGAGATGCTTTTTAAGTTAGTCCCGAAGTCTACAGTCTCTACACCATACAAATGATAGTAGAATCTGACTCCGAGTTTTGCAATATAACCTAACTGGGTTTTTTGTATGCACTTTAAATTGTATTTGCATAATTGGACATTTGGTATATACCAAATATATGTGTATTTCTGTGTGTATTTTGACTGAAATAGAAAAATGTAGACAGACTCATGACAAGATCAGATCTTTACGGAAAAATTTTGCCTCTCTGAAGCACAGAGATTAAAAGTATCCATGCCATACTTTTGGATTTAACTGCACATTCTACTCTGAAAAGATTCTTTTAATTAAAGTGTGTTGGTGCATTCTTTCCATGTTATCTTAAAAGTGAAACAGGTAGTAGTTTTTTTCCCCCTAGTAATTAAAATCATAGTGGTGCCAATATTTAAGAATACCTTTCTTATTAATGTATATTATATTTTAATATAATATGTAATTAAATGTCATATATAGTTACATATAATTACTTTTATTAATTTTGCATATATATACCAATAACAAATCAGTGGAATTGCAGTTTTAGGCTTTGGATAAACAGTAATACTAGGGGCACTTACAAGCTAGCTGCTTCCAGTGTTGTAAAATCTTCTAACAAAATGCTTTTTTATTTTCTTGATAGAGAAAAATGAGAAAGGTGGCGTGAAAGCAGGCAATCTGAAGTACAAAGAAGAACCATCAAAACTACTGTCCGGAAACAAATTTCAAGAGCGTTATTTTGTGCTACAGGAAGGAAACTTGCTTCTTTATAAGGATATGAAGGTACAACAGATAAACTCTTCACCAAATTCTTAAACACTCACTTAAGCTTTCTTTTACATATGAAAAAGAGAAGAAACGCAAACAGATCAACATTTCTGATATTAAATGGCAAGTTCTAGAGTCTAGGGTTGAAGTACAAGATTTTTATCTTACTATTTCACACAGATGCTTTAGTAAAAGTAGTTTGTCTCAGTTGCTCGTTTAGCTATTGGAATTTTGCATTACTATAAGCTGTAAAAAATAAAAATAAACCAGTGTTTAGGAACACCTACAGCTTGTGCTGTGGCTAAGTTTTTTGAAAACCTACAATATGGACCAGCAGTAGAAGTAATATGGAACTTAAGTGAGCTGCATGCTATTTTTTCTTGGTATCTCACACAAAGGTTTTGGAAATTAACAAGTAACAGGATTCTTATACCTACAAATGTCACGATAGAAGAGATTATAGGAAACAATAACTCTCACTAGCAAGATCTTCTCCTGCTTCCCAACAACAGTCCTCCAAAAACTAGTATTGGTAGATATACCTCAGAATTCCACAGAAGCAAATTTAGGTATACTTAATCGCATGGTGGGTTTAGTTTTAAATATTTCATGGGCGTTTTCTTTAAAGAGTATTTTTGTGTGTATGCAGTTTGTGTTAAAGTCTAAAACTAATATACACTGTGAACGATGTATAAGAAATACGTTGAAGTGCTTTTATTTTTGCTAACTGCTGTTTTTGCCCATCCAGCAAATATAGCCATACACTTGCTGACCTTCATAAAGTACTTTTCTTTTTTTTAAAGACAGATCCGTTGCTCAAGTAAGCTAATGCAAAAGAAATATTGTTTCTTCTTGTGATACTGTGGATATAATCTTAATTAGAATGACCCCAGAATGTCAAAAAATAGTGTCTCGTAATTTAGTGCTAAAACTCAAATTGGCACATATGTGAGCATAAATTAATATGCGCATAAAACCTTAATTAGTGTCTAGGAAAGAGTTTATGATAGGATTGTTGTACTACTTTACAACCTGCTTTTTTAAGCCATTCTGTTTTATAAAACACTAAATTCCCAACTCAGGTGGAGTTTTGAACAGTGTTACTTTTAAATGGCCTTACATTTGTTTTCTAAAAAAACAAATAGAAATACTGTTCTGACAAAACGGTGTAGATCAGTTTGGTTTGGGGTTTGGGTTTTTTTTGAGGTGTTCATCTGCCACAAATAATCTTGGTTTAATTTTAGTAATTTCTAGTAGGAAACCTTGACATGGCAGATGGAAAATTGTATTTAATAAGACTAGATGTACTAATTAATTTATAAATTCTCATTAACAGCAAATTAAGTTTGTATATGCAGGTGAAGATACATTCTGTTAAGTGTTTCTATTGTTCAAGAGCAATTATCAAAAAAGTGAAGTTTCCATGATACTATATGTTAAATTGCAATATTGTGCTAATTGACTGAAATAGCATACCACTTTAATGTACTGTCATTAAGAGATAAGCTCACACACAGACAAATGGCTTCCTTAAGGTACGTTTTTGTGAGAAATATACTGTTGTTTAACTAAATAGTATGTTTTGTAGGGTTGTTTTTTCATCCTGACAGTACCATTGGGTTGAGTGAGAAGTTACAGAAGAAGACCGACTATAAAACTGTTGTGTCGTTTTTTGGTTTGTTTTCTTAAATGTTTATGCCATCTCAGATTCTGTCTCTTTTTTCCCCCCACACTGGAGTGTTAGAGATTGAAAACTGTAGAGGGAGAAACTGACAATCCAGAACAGTAAACACCGTGGAGTAGCTTTATATATTGGGATTATAAGATTTGTTAAGTGTTTGGGGTTTTTTTTGTAAACAGAAAGCTAAAGCACTTGACCTAAAAGTATTGAAGAGGTGTTACTGTGTTCTGTAGTATTATAGTGTACATGAGAATTTTATTATTTCCTTTCATCATTTCATCCTACAGGCACGTTCAGTTCGCATACCTGGAGTGGGTATATGTCTGTTGTAGGTTGGCTGAAGGTAGTTTGTTCAAGAAGGAACAAGGAAGGAAGTAACCTCAGATCTCTAGTCCAACATCCTGTTCACAGCAGGGCTAGCAACAGAGGTCAGAACAGGTTGCTCAGGGGTTGATGCAGTTAAGTCTTTAAAATCCCTGAGGATGGGGATTGCACAAATCTCTGGGCAGCCTTTTGCAATACCTGAATGTCCTCATGGGAACAAGTTTCTCCTTCTATCTAGTCATCCTCTCACGATGTGAAGAGCCTCACTCGGTCTTCTTGATAACTTTCCTGTAGTGGCTGGGGGGCTGCTGTTAGGTCAGCCTCACCTCACAGGGCAAGTGCTCCAGCCCCCAGCCAGTTTGATGGACCTCTGCTGAACTCAGTCCTGATTATTGATTCTGTTTTTTCTACTGAGGACACAAAACTGGATACAGGACTGCAGATGCAGTCTCACAAGTGCTGAGGAGAAGGGGAAAACCATTCTCCTGAACCTACCAGCTGTGCTTCTGCTAGGAGACCTTCGTTGCTGACAGGACACACTGCTGGCTCATGCCCAGCTTGCCTTCTGCAAGCATCCCCAGGTCCTTGTCAGCAGAGCTGCTCCCCAGTCTGTGTCATTGCAGGGTTTTTTTCCTTCCCTGGTGCAGGACTTGGTATTTATCACTGTTGAGTTTACTAACATTCCTGTTTGCCCATTTCTTTGTCCTGTATATGTCCCTCTGGAAGTCATCCCTGCCCCCGAGCATATTGACTGCTCCTCTGTGTTGTTGTGCAACTTGATGATTGACTCCTCCAGGTCATTGATGATGTTAAAAAGGACATGTCCCAGGATAGACCCTTGCAGCACTCCCCTTGTCATAGGTCTGCAGTTAGAGTATGTCTGATTAACTGTCACCCTCTGAGTGTGATCGTGCAACTAGCTTTTTACTGATACAGATGTCCACCCATCCAGACTGTACCATCCCAGCTTGGGTAGAAGCATATTGTGGGAGACAGTGTGAGAAGCCTTGGTAAAGCTGAGGTAAATGACATCCACTACTTCCCCCTCATCCACAAATCCAGTCATTTTATTGTAGAAATCAATCACGTTGGTCATGCTGCATGTTTCCAGTAGTATCTTCCACATGTTCAGAAACATGTTCCAAGAAAACTCACTCCAGGATTTCCCCAGGGACTGAAATGAGGCTGGCAGGCAACTAGTTCAAGTCATCTTTTCTATTGAGGATGGATGCAATGTTTTCCTTTTACCAGTTACCAGCAGTTGCCCCTAATCTCTGACAATTCCAAGATGACACAGAGCAGCCTTTCAAGGATGCCAGGCAGTACACTCAGAACCCTTGGATTAAGCCTGTCTGATCCAATGGACTTGCATGACTTAAATTCTCTCAAGTCTTTCCTGGCTCATTCCAGTGCTCCTCTGGTGCAGTTGTTATTCTCCTCCTTGAACCCTCTCAGTGTAGAGGCCTAGGAGACCTTGCTGGTGTGAAGGATGACACAAAGGAGATACTGAGTTACCTTAGCCTTACCTGTGTCTGCTGTTGCTAACTCACCCTCCATGTTCAGCATTGGGTCTATGTTTTTCCTTGTTCAGCCTTTTATTACTAAGGTACCGGTGTAGATGCTCTTCCTGTTGCCCTTAATGTTCATAGCAGGTCTCAATTCCAAATGAGCTTTGGCTTTCCTGACACAGTATCTGCATGTCCTGGGCAGGGTTTCTAAATTTCTTACTTCATCGCCACTCCCCACTTCCACATGCTGTATACTGCCTTTGTCTGCATTGGAACTTCACCATGAGCTACCTATTTACCTGGGCTTGTCTCCTGATAAATCTACTCGTTTTCCTAAGAATTGGGATGAACTGTTCTTGTTCTTGGAGAATGTTGTCCTTAAAGACCTACCAGCTTTCGTGAGTTCCCTTACCCTTCAGAGTTGCCTCTTCCCGTGGACACCCACCTATCAGTTCCTTAAATAAGTCAAATGTTGGTCTTCTAATCTCAGTGATCTGTCCTCTAACTTGTCATCTTTTGTACCCTCATGATCTAGAGCTCTGCTATTTCATGGTAACTATGACCAATGTTACGATTGATTATCGCATCCCTGACCAGTTCTTCCTTGTCTGCGAATAGCAGATCCAGCTGTGCATCACTCCTTGTTGGCCCATCCAGTACTGGTATCAAGAAGTTATCCCTGACACCTTCCAAAAAGCAGCTGGATTGCTTGTGTCCCACTGTGTTGCCCTCCCAGAAGATACCAAGGAGAGCAAAGCCCTGCCTTCCCCATCCCCTGCCCCGTAAGAGTCAGGATCTGTTATCCAGAAACTTCCTTGGGTTTTTTGAAGACTTAATCTGCTTTTTTTCATCCTGATTGGGTGATCTGAAGCCAATGCTCACCATGATATTGTCCATCCCATAGAATAGGTTCTTTAACAGAGGTCAGACTCGATCCTTATCTTCCCTGACCGTCTCTCTTGAAGAGCTTATGTCCATATATTACAGCACTCCAGTTTTGTGAATTTTACTACCACATCTTCATTATTCCAATTGTGTTACAGTTTTGTGACTTCATGATGACCTCAAGTTCTTAATTAGTCTGCTTCCAGTAATAGTGATTGTCACACTTTGTTAATGGGAAAGAAAGAGAAAAAGCCTAATGATTTGTGAGAGAAGAGGGGTGCAGCCCATGAAAGAAGCCTAACTGTGAAGACAGACATGTGACATTTTCTATTTTGCACATTCCTGATACAATAATTAAAATCTTATTTTATTTGCAGGCTAGCAAACCTGAAAAAGTGTTGCCTGTCAATTCCCTGAAGCTTTATCTTGGAGTGAAAAAGAAAATGAAGCCACCAACAAAGTAAGAGTAGAAAAGAAAATAAGTTTAAACACTGTGTAGCAAAGTTCTTGTAGTATCGTCAAGAAAGGGGAACATAAAACATTGTGGAACAAGGAAAAGTCAAGAAGCCAACTGAAGTATGCTGAATTAAATTACCCTCTATAATATTATTTGTTCTGTTTCTGTCTCTGGTTTTGTGTTCCGTGCTAACTCTTCTGTGTTAGGAAATTACTTTATTGATTGGCTTTTCTTAATCTTAAGTGTATTATCTCTTGTGGATACATTTGCTGCTAGCTCACTTAGTTTTGTAGTATGCGTCCTGCATTTCATTGGTGGGCACACCTTCTTTGCACCAAGAAAAAAGAGAGAAGAGAAAACCAACTAGTCATGGCCTTTAGTGACGGTCCTGTTGTTCAGTAGAGGATTTTCCTTTTTCAGGATCCTTGTTATCTTGATGTTTCTTCTTCTAGCAGAAGACTACAGTGCCCTTTACAAACATCAGTGACTATGTCCCTGGAAAAGAGCAGCAAAAAATGGCACCTTTTTTTCTCAGATGTTTTCTCAGATGTTTCTTGTTCGGTCAAAGCTTTGAGACACTGAGTCAATGTACATAGGATCCTATCCCAAGGTGATTCTAAGTTGGCTGTAGCCTTTAAACAGATCTGCTTGAACTTTTCCTTTTCAGTTGGCACATCAAAACGCTCCCAAAAGATCTGTACATTTCAAAGCTTAGTTCTGCTAGAGAAAAAGTTGGTGGTTTTTTTTTTTAAGTGCAGAATGAGTAGATTAGTCCAAAATAGGAATAAAAAAGATTATGTAAATGAGTCTTTGCAGGTAGGCTCTTTCTTAGAGGTTTATTTTCAGTCTACTTTCAAAAGCTCTCCTGGATCTCCAGGAGCGTCTGTGTTTCTTTCACCTCAGAGTTTTCATTGTGCACTTACTCCCTTTTTTTTTTATTTCCCTAGTAATTTTTAAATCTCTGTAGACTTGTGTGATTCCTTCTGTTTATAGCGCAAGCATACCTCTCTTCCCCCTGTGACTTCCACAGGGTAGTGGATTCTTTGCTGGGCACCGTCTTAGCAGTTTGACTTCCAGCAGCTTTCATAAAGTACAGCTACAGCCAAAGTAGTTAGCAATCATCTGCAGGGCTTGGCTATAACCCTTTGTCCAGAACAGAATGTTCATTACCTGTGAATCAACTGTGAGAAAATGAGCAAAATTCATCATCAAACCCACAATTTCATTCTAGATTTGCAGTACACAATTAAACTTTGTAAATTTTTTTTCCCCACTTAAAAGGACTATATAAAGATAATGGATCTCAGCACTTTGAGGAATATGTCCCTGTCTTGAGTTTCCGGAACTAAATTTTGAAAATTTTATTTGTTTCAGCTGGGGACTTGCAGTATTTTCTGAAAAGCACCAGTGGTAGGTAAACACGAAACACATGATTAGTTTAACTTCCGTGTTTAGTATTTGTTGAAATGTTCAATTTCAAAGTAAGTGTGTTTGAAAACAAATGGGCATTATTTTGCTTGAATGTTGACTTTTTGCTGTGTTTTTCTTAGTTAACTAAACAGTCTTAATTCATATGTTTTGGTAATTTGGGGGGGTTAGGTGTTTGTCTCCCTTCTGTGGCCATAAAGGAAATTATTTTCATACATTTAGAATGATAGATTTTAAACCTATGCAGATGCTTTAAATGAAGCACATGCATTGTCTTCAAAGTAGGGTAAAATGATAATTTGAAGTATTTATATTTCCCTATTTTTTTATGGGAGCATTAATAATAAATATAGACAGCATTCATAAACGAATGTAAGCACTGTTTGAAGTTCTTCAGAAGCCTATTCTTTAATATGTTTAACTGCAACAGGAGTTTTTCTTGTTAATTATATACTGCATTCTAGGTATATATGTTGTGATGGACAAGATGCACAGATGGAGTGGATGATCAGCATTTTTACTGCACAGGTACTAATCTGATCAAAGAAATGTAACTTTTACTGTTGTTACGAAAATCCCATTAAACAATGATATGTATGTGTTATGGATATGTTACCGATAAAGTCGCAATGCCATTAAAGTTTCTGGAATACTCAATGTAATAAAACTGCAAAAAGATGTATCTTAGTCTATGAAGACTATTATTTATAATGTCATTTTCATATGAAAGCTGAGTGCTTTGAGAGTAAGGGAGAAGAACAGTGCATTCTGGCATCATTTTTTTTTCTTGATGTGTTGTAGAGAAGCTGGTTAAGGAAAGACAACTCATTTCCTATGCAGTAATAAACCTCTTCTGGGTGAAATTCTGGGCAAAAGGTGTGTCTGTGTGCCACAATGCCTGAGTGCTTTTTCTCTGACTGCTAGTTTGGGTGCTGCATGCAAAGTCGTCATGAAAGAAGGGTGCCCTGTTTAAAAACATAGTGGTGTGAACTAGCCCCGTTGAAGAGCTGTGCCAATACAGCTCCAAGGCTTTCGATACAGTTCCCCACAGCCTCCTTTTGGAGAAGCTGATGTGTCACAGTCTAGACAAGTGGTCTGTGCAGTGGGTGGGGAACTGGCTGACCGACTGCACCCACAGGGTGGTGGTAAATCGCTCCTTTTCAAACTGGCACAAGTGGGGTCCCCCAGGGATCAATATCGGGCCCAACCCTGTTTAATGTCTTCATAAGTGATCTGGATGATGGGATCAAGCATACCCTGGTGAAGTTTGCTGATGACATCAAACTGAGTGGGGAAGTGGACACTTTGGAAGGGAGAGCCACCCTGCAGGAAGACTTGGATAGGCTGGAAGAGCAGGCTAACCTTATGAAGTTCAACAAGGACAAGTGCAAGGTCTTGCACCTGGGAAAACATAACCCAGGAGTGCAGCACAGACGGGGAACCACCTGACTGGGGAGCAGCTCTGTGGAAACGGACCTGGGGATCCTGGTGGACAGCAAGCTCAATAGGAGTGAAGAGTGTGCTGCTGTGGCAAAGAAAACCCACAGGATGCTGGGTTGCCTCTAACAAGGGTATCCCCAGCAGAGATAAAGAAGTCATTGTTCCACTCTACTCAGTGCTTGTCAGGCCACACCTGGAATATTGTGTTCAGTTTTGGTCCCTGCTATACAAAAAAGATGTGGACAGGATCCAGGGGAGGGCCAGCAAGATGATGAAAGGACTGGGAAGCCTGCCATATNTACAGCTGTATTTCTCTGATATCCAGGTTAACTTAATTAACACTGACAATTCATTGTGTTGGGCAGGTATTATCCTAAATTAAGTAATCTAATAGCAAGCAGAAGATTGTAAGGAGGGTGTATATTTGAGTGCCATATAACACATCCTCGCAAATGAAGTTTAACATTTACATAGGAGGAAGTGGGAGTAAGAGAGATGGGAAGAATTTAACCCGACAGGAGACTGGAATGTAGTTTAAGGTTTTAAAAAGATTTTGTATTTGTATCAGATTTTTCTTGTCTTTCCCTTGATGTTCAAGGAACTTTGGGGAATATCACTGTGAATAAACATCACTAGATTTATGATTACCTGTGAGCTTTCTGTATTACATAAAGCAGACTAGGCACAAGACTGTTTCAATACATACTTCTTAGAGGCTTTCTAAAACAGAATCTGACCTTCATAGACAGTAGTGCTAGAAGTATCGTGTGTGCCTTGTAAGTAAGACTTCCAAATTTTTGTCTTTTTCAGCTCCCTTAACTGAAGTAACTATTGTAGTTTCTATGGAAACAGCCACTGGTCCTGGCATACATCTCATGGGCATAACATAAGTGGTGTCACAACAAATAGGCTCAGAGGTTATTGATATAGGCTACTTAGAAATAACTCATACAAGCTTGGTAACTGTTGAAGTCCTTTTGACGTAAAATCAAAGGAAGGGCGGTCTATTAGGATTCTGATCAGGTAGCGTGGTATGTAGAACGTTCCTCTGACAATATGGATAAAAAACTGTGAGACACTGCTCAACGTTCAGGATATTTTTTCTAAAAAAAAATGTAAATCATTTCATGTGCATTTTAAAAAAAAAATTGCTATGAATTAATACTATTGTTTTTTTAAAACTTCATTCCAATGAATGTACAGAACAATGAAGTATTAATGAGCTACATTGGGAGGGGGTTTTGGTTTGGTTTTTTGGGGTTTTGGGGTGTTTTTTTTGTGGTTTGGAGGGTATTTTTAATCAACATTCTGGACGTCAGTAAATTTGTCAGTGTTTGAATTATATCAGAAATTAAGTGCTAACGATGCAGATTTGCTGTATTGTTCTTATTACAATCTATTGCTTTAAATGTAATTTACGGTGAAAATCCCCTTGAGAATGCAAAGGCTGACATTACTAAAGCTTCCTATAAGATCTCCAAATGTATTGTATCATGCAGCAACAGACAATTATTATCACATTATTCCTTTTCTAAATCAGAAAACTGTAAATTTTAACTGCAGTTATTTCTAGTTAGAATTTTCAAATTGAGGCCATCTTTAGGGAAGATAGCTTGTCTTTTACCTTATCTGTTATCACGGTATTTGAACACCTTTATGTTAGAGAGACTGCAGGCAGCACATATTATTTGACAGCTTAGATTACAAATAGAAAAATACTGTAAAGTAGGTCTTGAAGTGTTAAGACGTTGACATTTAAAGATCCAGTGCAATTAGGAGGGAGATAAATCTATGTTACTGTGCTCATCAGTGCTTGAGCAGAATAAGACTTTATTGGTAATTATATCACTAAGATAGTTGTACTATTCATATCCCCCCCCCCCATTTTCTGTTAATGTTTATTCCTGTAGTATAAATACTGCAGAGAATATAAATGGCAAAGTGTAGGTACCACTGTAATCTCGTAACAAGAGTACTTTTGATACAGAAAGTCAAGTTAACCCAGAGGTTATTAATCTCGTACTTCAGACTAGTAAATACTAAGAGGCTTTGAAGGAGGACCATTGTTTCTTTCAGTTCTGTGCAAAATCATCCTGAAAAGTATGGCTGAAACTTGATTGTTGAATTCTGTAATAGTTTTATACAAAATCACTTAATAGCATACATAGCATACAGTTGGAAGTAATTAATTGATATGCAGATGGACACAATAATATTCTTCCAGTTCCATTGCCTTTGATCAACTAGAGAGAGGCACATTATATTACCATGAGGTGCAGTTGAGCAGATAGGTCAAAACTATGAATAAATACATTTATTATGTGGCCTAATATGTTGCTAGTATTTCTGATGTATTTTCCCAGAGTTCTATTTTAAGAAATGTTAGAGACACAAAAGGGAAATCAGGCTGCTTAACTGTCAGGGATAGTTTCCTTAAGCTTGCTGAGAATTAAGGGAGGCAGCTTCCTTCAGAAACTGACTTAAAGTTTCTCAGTCACTTTCTGAATTGCACCTGTTTCTTGTATCTATGTCCACAATAAACTGATTTTGGTTGCAAGACCTGCTCTTTCAGATAATACCTTCGCAATGTTTCATTGGAAGAAAATGTTCTTAATGCTTACTGGGGAGAACTCTTACAACAGGCTTTTACATCACCCTGGTCAGCACCACGAGGGAGAATTTTTTACTCCATAAAGATGTGAATCTATAAAATATCTATTCTAACTCAATAATCACTGATTCTGATGGCTTTTTAATAGTAACACTGGTTTTACTTGCAGACCATCTGCAAGTATGATCACAGCTCCACAACTGGATTTTTGTATACAGTCCTGAAGAGAGTTCTTACTTAAAGGATTTAGAAGATTGAATAGCATTTTAAAAAAATAAAGGACACTGAAGATCCTGACACCTGTGGAAATAAATCTATTACAAATTTGAACTGTGTCACAGAATTGCTTAGGTTCTAGATCCCCTCTGAGGATCTAGTCAAATCCCCTGTTCAAAGCAGGGTCAGCTAGAGCAGGTTGCTCAGGGCTGTGTCCGGTCAGGTTTGAATAACTGGAGACTCCACAGCCTCTCTGGGCAATTTGTTCCAGTGTTTAATCAGTCCCACAGTAAAAAAAGATCTGGTTTTTTCTGAAGTTCAGGCAGAATTTCTCACTTCCTATTTATTATAACTCATGCCTCGGTTTAGTATTTTGCCAATATTTACATGAAGCATTCTCAGCTCTCATTAGAGTTCCTTTGCAGTTCTGGCTTGCCAATTTCCCATGGAGTTGTACAGGTTTAGCTTCATGCGCTCATCTCCAAGCTTTAGAAACTATTCTTCTGTAGGCCTTGTACATCCTGTTTCAGTCGAGCTAAAGCAAATACTATTATTGAAACCAAATCTGTTTATTTGTAGATTGTGTTTTTGGAGCATTCAGAATGTCAAGCCATTTCCTTTTGGATAACGCATGTTGTTATTGTAGGTTAAGCAATGATTTTCATCTAAATTATTAATACAAATTTCGAGACACTTGTTGCAAATTGGGGTCATTTTATTTTATTTCAGAAAAAATTTGTTGGGACTCCTGAAAACGTGGAATTTTGAAATTACGAAGCAAGTAAATGGGCGTGTCTTGTTAGATGATATTTTCTATTCTTAGAAGATAATTGGAATAATAATATTAAGGGAAGATGTTTGATACTTGAAAATTGTATAGACACATTTTGGTCCTGTTCACTCAATATTGTGAAGCACTTAGAAAATATTAACATAATTTCAAGCACCATAGTGTTTTCCCCCTTGTGCCACAAGAGGAGGGCATGATCTTGTGCAGTAGATCGCTTTTTCCAAGAGAGTTTTACATACAAAAGAATGTTGTGTTTTTATGAAATTCTGCACTAAAAATAAGGAATAATTTTGTTCTTCAGCATGCAGATATATGGCCACCTGCTGGAAAGGCAAGAAAACAGTCTATAACTAAAAGTCCAAAGGTCGGAGGCTTACCACTAATTCCCATTCAACAAGAGAAGAACACTTGTAAAATCAGAGGGAGTACAGAAGTAAGTGGGGTTTAAACTTGGAGTAGAACTTCTAATCACAATGCTGTACTTCTAAATAGCCCAGTAATACTGAACTCTCTAGATCTGGATAACTATAAGATGTAGATGCTCTTATTACCAATGTCCCTTTAATTGTTTTGTCATTAAAGGAACAGTTAGGACAAATTAATGTAAAAAAACGTTGTGATCTGAACTTGTCACCTCTTTGGCTATTCAGTAAATCAATAGTGGATTTCTATTTGTGTTTGGGGCTTTTTGAGCAATGACTGTTCATTACAAGTAAATAGGACTTTTACCTGGAAATATAATGCACATTATTGCAGTGCACTTTCTTACAGTTTTATTTTAATAAGGTCCTTTAATAAGGACCTTAATAAGGTCTTGCATGCAGTTTTTATTTTACCGTTTCTTTTACCATATCTTTTTTTCTGTCTAAAATAACTGCACTGTTTTAGTTAGGTCTGTGAATGTAATGCAGAAGCTCAGATGGAACTCAGTGTGATGCATTTGAGTTGTAATATTAGCCTCAATGAAGAACAAGAGGGTTTGGTTGCAACTCTTTGCAGAGACTGAGCTATGTTACTACATTACGTGCACTAATGATATGTCTCAGCCTTATCATAGTAGCTTGAGGTGAATTTCTGTTGTCCTCACAGAAATACCGATGCCTGTGGGAAGGACTTTTTTGCCTTACTTCTAGCTGAGAAGAAGCAGTGGTGATGGGGGCACTGTTCTGCTCAGGAAAAATAGTGGTAACTAATCTAAATGCAGCAGAGAATAAGTACTGAAACAAATAGCTTGGTCCTTTGGCTCTATGCAGTATTATTTCTTGCTTGTTTTAGAAGAATTTGAAGGGAGGTAGATAACAGGTTGTGTGTTATCACCACTTACAGAGACAGTGGTTCAGGCACAGATTGGCGAAGCTTGACTATTCCGTAGCAAACCAAAAGCAAACGTAGAGGTAGTGCTTTATCTAAAACGCAACTCCATCTTTCTTTTGTTACACTTTCTTCAGGCATTTCTTCTCTACCTTACCAAATGAGTGCAATACAGTGTGAATGCAATTATGGTTTTCCTGGTTTGTTTAATTTGTCTTTTCGTTTCAATCTTCTCTCAGAGAGTATTTTTGCAAATCTTTAATAAGTTCCTTCTAATCTTTGCATTTTTAAAGTTTTTTGATGAAAGTAAATCATAGGTCTTGTCATTCAAAAAACTTCATAACCCTTAGGTATGTCTCCTACCTGTCCTTTATGCAGGTACAGTCAAGATCTCTAATACTTTGAGATGGCTACAAATTCAGACATTCTAGGATAACGTTTGTATTGGATTTTGAGATTCATGATTTGAAATCCGTAATACCTTATAGCACTGGAATTATCTTTTTTTTTTTTTAATTTTTGTTGATAATGTGCTTCATCAGAAAGTAGTCTAATGTTTTGTACACTGCAACTTCAGGGAAGTCGACATTAAAACTTAAAAGTAGAAGATTATAGTCTTCACTATTTATGCCATGACTAGATCTAGAGAAGCTTTATGCCAACAGTATTTGCATGCTTTAGGAAAGTCAACACAAAATTATATAATGTAAAATAAAAGCTAACTTTTTTTACCTGGAAAGCCAAAACTGGAATGAACGGTAAAATAGTGGTAGACAGTAAGTATATAATATGGCTTGTTAAGGAGAAGTATTGTACAGCAGTGAAGTCAGTAAAGCAATAGATACCCAGTTGGAGACCACGCCTGAGTCTTTCCATGGATTTGTAATACGTCTCCAACAAGCAAAAATATCTTCATTTTAAAGCATTAGAGAGTAATAACAGGAGCAAGCATTTTCTGAAAAATGTTGGTTTATGAAAAATGGAGGTCTGTTTACAGATCAATGCATCACCTTGTAATAGAAATGTGATCAAAGTTATCTTCATATAGGCAGGAAAAGAGACTGAAAGCTTTCCAAACAGTGGAAAAAGTAAGATCTTTGTGATGTGAAGATAAGTGGGGGAAGAAAAAAAGAAAAAAAACCCAACTCAAAGATGCACAGAAACCAACAAGTTTAATACTGATGTTCCATGCTAAAAAGTCTATATTGAATGTCTTCTTTTTTCCCATTATTGGAAGGCATTTTATTGTGTGCTGACAAGATAAATATATAATACAGAAAGTTTGAAAACACTGTATAACTAAGAATCCTTCTAATAACAAATAGAATCCAAAGATTTCCATTATTTCTGCACCACTTGTTGCATACGCGGAATATGCATTTAAAATACGCGTATTTCTCATATAGAATCATTTAGCTGAAATAGAAATACATTGCTGCATATCTGCAGTAAGTCTGTAATTTTATTTCAAAATATGTGAAGATTGAGGAATGAGGAAAAACTTTATCTTTCTTTCAAGCCATGGTCGAATACCTTACTGACTTATAATAGGTTATACCTGTGTAGCATTTTGAAAGGAACAGTATGTCACAGGGACAATGGAGGATACAAATAGAGTTGCTCCATATTTTTTTGCTGGTGATGTGCAGAAAAAGGAAAAATGTGGTTAAATGCATATCATATTATCAATTTATTCATTAATTACTTGATTAAGGGGCTGAAATTTAGAGGCAAACAGCTGCTTCTAACATTAAATAGTTGCTTTACATTAGGGGTTACTAGGAGAAAAGCAGTGTAATTTATAGCATGTGACTAACAGTGGGCAGTGGATCAAATACTAAGAAATAATATTAAGAAATTTGATGTTGCAGTTTTGTTCACACATCATTTTGATATGTTATTTACAAGGGAAGCTGTTTGTAACTGTTAGTGCTGTAATTTGAACAACAGTACTTGGCTCCATTAATTGAATATTCTTACAATTCAAATGCCTGGGAACTAGGATTCCTATATATACTGAATCTACTTTAAAAGTTCAAAATGTTGAGTAGTGCTCTGTGTTACGGTTAAGGGGCTGTTCCAGAGAAGCAGACAACCTTTACATTTGAGTGCTGTATTTGATCTGTTCCTACTTTCATTATACAAAGGGCTCCTGCTATAGCCAGTTTCGCAGAACTATATTGATTTCAGAAGTATAGTTGGTATTTTTCTTCTCAAATTATGCAAAATCGAAATGTGATATAAAAAATTCTGTAAACAGAAGATTGTTGCTCCTGACTGAATTTCACGAGTAATTCATATCTTAGTTTGCTGGGTAACACTGAGTAGCTTGGAGTGTGTTACTGTGTTTTCTGAAAGGTACTGCATGACAATTTACATTTCACATATTGCATGTATATTATCACAGATAGTCCTTTTATTATTATTTTATTAATTGAATAGCATTCACTGGTGATAATCTCACTGTTTTCGTGTCCATGCAGGAACATTATTTTAAATGGAAAGAAATTATTTTAAATGGAAATTTATAGCTTTTTCAAATATTTGGCAGAACAGAACTCCCCACGCTCAACGCGTCATTGGGACAGTTCCTCAGTTGCCTTGAACTTTTTATCACTGAATATAGCTGTACATGTTAAATGTTAGGATGCTTCTTGCTGGCTTAGGTGATAGCAGGAGGTTCTAAACTGATAGCAGTTGTTACTGATGGGAGTAGAATTTAAGTCTCCAGGCAAGCTAAAATCTGCTCCATAGCACACACCAGTGGTAACCCATGTAGCAATATGAACTCTTGCGGGCATTGTTGTTCTGGGACTGGATTTTTTTTTTGCATATCATGGCCACTAGTGCTTTGTTATTACTGAGTGTTTTTCATTCTTGGTAAATGCAAATAGAAATACTAGCCTCCTTAATGCTAAAAGTGGTATCAATAAAATAACCCCTTTATCTGCCCATTTAAAAATTGTGATTTATATCATCCAAATATTTGTTTCTTTTATTATTGAACAGATGGTAGCTCAGGTGAAATTTCAACAGACAGCACAAATTTAGACTTTATCGCTTAGATGTCTTCAATGTAAACTCATTTAATATACACTGTTTTTCTTCCTACACAGCAACTAATTTGCTGCATCAACATTCATTTTTTTTAATGGGCTTATGTTTGCTGTCCTCATGAAGAAAGAAATGTCACTTTAAAACTTATAAGGCACATGAGAATGGTAGAGGAATTTACTGTATTCTGTCTGCTCAGTTGGTGTGGCAGTAGGCAGATCATTCCTTTTGTGGAAGAGCTTTATAGTTCTTGAAGAAAATGAGATCTTGGAATTCTTCCTTCATGTATGATATGTTTGTTGTCTACTAGAAGATACTCAAAGCTGAGGGAGACTTTGGTTCTTCTGTCTTTCCTGTGTGGCACTTTTTCAGTTTGGCTGGATTTTTATGGAGTTATTTGTCCATAGCATATAAGGAAGTTGTCTCATGGAATCTTGATCCTTCATATATGGGCCGGGCCCAGAGAGTGGTGGTGAATGGAGTTAAATCCAGTTGGTGGCCAGTCACGAGTGGTGTTCCCCAGGGCTTGGTACTGGGGCCAGTTCTTTTTAATATCTTTATCAATGATCTGGACAGGAGGATCCAGTGCACCCTGAGTAAGTTTGCGGATGACACCAAGTTAGGTGGGAGTGTCGACCTGCTTGAGGGTAGAAAGGCTTTGCAGAGGGATCTGGACAGGCTGGATTGATGGGCTGAGGCCAATGGTATAACGTTCAATAAGGCCAAGTGCCAGGTCCTGCACTTGGGTCACAACAACCTCATGCAGCACTACAGGCTTGGGGCAGAGTGGCTGGAGAGCTGCCTGGCAGAAAAGGACCTGGTGGTGTTGGTCAACTGCCGGATGAATATGAGCCAGCAGTGTGCCCAGGTGGCCAAGGCAGCCAACAGCATCCTGGCCTGTATCAGGAGCAGTGTGGTGAGTAGGACTAGGGAAGTGATTGTCCCCCTCGGCACTGGTGAGGCCCCACCTTGAGTGCTGTGTCCAGTTTTGGGCCCCTCACCACAAAAAAGACATTGAGATGCTGGAGTGTGTCCAGAGAAGGGCAAGGAAGCTGGTGAGGGCTCTGGAGCACAAGTCTTATGAGGAGCGGCTGAGGGAGCTGGGGGTGTTCAGCCTGGAGAAAAGGAGGCTGAGGGGAGACCTTATCACTCTCTACAGCTACCTGAAAGGAGGGTGTAGCCAGGTGGGGGTCGGTCTCTTCTCCCAGGTAACAGGCGATAGGACAAGAGGAAACAGTCTCAAGTTGCACCAGGGGAGGTTTAGATTGGATATTAGGAAAATTTTTTTCACTGAAAGGGTTATTAAGCATTGGAACAGGCTGCCCAGGGAAGTAGGTGAGGCACCATCCCCGGAGGTATTTAAAAGACGGGTAAACATAGTGCTTAGGGATATGGTTTAGAGATGTTTTTTGTCAGTGTTAAGTTGATTGTTGGACTAGATGATCTGAAAGGTCCCTTCCAACCTAGTCAGTTCTATGATTCTGTGATATATGTTAAAGCAAGCATGAAAAAATATTCAAACACTAGAGAGGAACTAGTTTAGATACTTCTACGTGAGTGCTCTAGTTAGGATCAGGAGTGCACTTCAGGAGCAAATCTTCCAGTTGTTCCCATTTACTGTGTTTTGCTTTGTATTGTGGAGTGGTTCTGGAGCACGTGAACTTGGATTGCTTTCAGATGAAACTGATAGTGAAGATGTTCTGCAGGAGCATATCTAATGCTCTGCAGCCAAAAAAAGGCCTTTTGCCAGTAGGAGAAAGCTAAAGCTGATCTGAAATGTATTTAAAAAAAAAAAAAAAAAGAAGGCAACAGCCCTGAAATAGTGTTAGTGTGGATGTCAGGTTCTCAGCACTTTTCTTTCACTGTACAGATATTCTCCTAATGGGCCACACCAGTTGCAAATTTAGATGCAGCATTTGATCTACCTTTCATTTCCTACAGCTTAAGAACTTGAAAACAGCCCACCAATGTGGAACGGTTCCATTGACATCAGTTTGTTGTTTTATCTGAGTTCCCAGTATGTTACTTAAAATTGCTAGCCAAAATTTGAAAAGGCGGAGTCTTTATAATTTATCAGGTAGTACTGAGTAGCTGCTGAAAATGTTTATGTCATCATGTAACATTATCTTTTGTACATTCCAGTAGCTCAGTCATTAAGTTATCAAAATTGCAACATTCTCAGTTATATTCATTTGATTTAAGGATTCTGAGTTTTTAAGAGTACATGGATGTGCTGTAAAACATTAAAATTTAGTCTGCTGTGGTAGAACAAAAAATCAAATTGCGAATATATGAAAATGAATGTCTTCATTGTCATGGTACATTTAATTGAAAGATTTATGTAATTTTCAGAAGTATCACTAATTGAGAAAATATGCTCAATAAAAATGCTTACTAAATGGTAATAGCACAAATTGTGGGAATTTAAAACTATTAACTGTGCTGTCTCAGCTCTTGAGTAAAATTGATTTTTCTTTTAAACTGTTATGTGAAACTAATGAGCAAAAATTGCAATCTAAATATTATTGAATATTGTGTTAATGTGAGTGTTCTTATTTCTTTTTGCTTGTTTGCTCAGAATATAGAACTGCAATCTGGGAAACCAAAATTCGGTGAGCATCATGAAAATGACTTTCTGGAAGAAAGAAAAAACTTGAAAGAAAAAGCATCTATTGTGGCACAATGTTTGGAACGGAAGGAGGAGAAAGTGCGAAATCATGCAAAAACGCATCGAAGCTTGGTCTCTGTTGGGGATGTAGGTGCAGGGATGACTGACCTACACCAAAGACCACATAAGGCCCTGAGGAAAAATAAGAACAAAACAAACAAAAGTACTTTGGAATTAGATAACAAATTGCCATCAAATGTGATTCAGGAACTAAATACAGTGCTGCAGAAGAACAGAGCATTTCATGATGAAACCTCCAGCTGATTTCCTGAGTCTGAAATTTTATATATGTATATATATCCGCGTGTGTGTATTTTCTCGGCAAAAGTAGTCTTTTTTGATGTGTGTAGTTTGTACAGTGCGGAGGAAATATAATTTGTTTATATGCAGCTGTTGATTTTGTATATGTGTATGCCACATGTCATAATTTAAGATTGAACTGAGAACTGATTATGTAAAACTCCTGAAATCTGGAAGTTTTCCTGTGCCGTGCAATGACACCAGGGGTTTTGTCTCTTATTTTTTGTTGCAGATTTTGTTTGATATAATAATTCTAAGCACTATCAAAAGCTTTTGCTCTGTTTGTATTCTGTACCATCCTGTAAGTACTGGAGAGAGATTTTTGGAAGGAAGAGAAGATGTACGCTGGAATTCATACTGTTGGCCTATAATATTTTTAATTGTCTAACAATATAGAAATGAGTAACTTCTGCTTTTTGCATGGTGGTTGTTTTTAGGGTTTTTTGTATTTAAGAATGAAATCAGTATCTGCTTCTGTAGATTTGTCCTCTGACTAAGCAGTGTGTGAAAGATTCAAAAGGGAGAGGAATGGAGTAAATAAGACTACATATTAGTTCTTGTATCTCAAAACTGTGTCTATATGATGTATATCTGATTATGACATCTAAGCAATGAGAGAGAATACTGAAGATGACAAAAAGAAGTCTTCAAAGCAATGTCTAATTTAAGAGGGTATATGAATTGGAAGACTAACATCATCTCTTTTTTGCTCAGCAGGCTGAAGCAATTTTATAAACAGACCTTGGTTAGCTCTGGGTGAGAAAGGCAGACTTTTCTATCGCTGTTTGGATAGAGCTTGCTTGGTCCTGACAAAGTTGCTGGCATCTGATGGAATATTTAATATTCACATGAGAAATTAATTTCCTTGAGAAAAAAATGGTCCTGACACAAAGATATCTATCAGAAGGGTACTAACTCACTCAATTAAGAAGTGCCAGTTACTAAATGGGTGAGGAGGTTAACCCCTCCCTTTACCATGAGGACAAAGGTGACCAGCATGCTGTTTGCCAGGGACTGGGAAATGCTTATGCTACAGTTGTAGCACAGCTCTTCTGAGTGTGAGGAGACGTCCCAAGGATGAGACAACAGCCTGACTTACTTCATTTGCTGCATTCTGAATATGTAGGTAGCAGTGTCTGAAGAAACATGATGTACAACCCTCCAGCTACTTTGCTTTTTTATGCCCTGAGTTCCTTAAATTTAAAAATCAGAATCTGGCTTCAAAACAAAACCTATGTGAGCAATGAAATTATTTGGGATTTTTCAGTTGTTTTGTGGATCTTGTCTTCACTTACGCGTGGGATAGCCTCTTCCCTCTCTTATGGCATATACCAGTTTTCACTTTGTCCCACAACAGCTGGATGGGCAAAAGGCACTGCTGTGCTGAGGCTGTTTCCAGGTGTTGCAGATGCTGTCTGGACAAGCTGCAGGACCAACAGAACAAAGAGATAATGAGCTGACGCTGCACTTTTGCTTCAGGGGAGGCATTAGTAACAGCATCTGCCTTATTTTGCTGCTGTCCCTTTTGTGGTCTCATTAGCTGCTCTGCCACCAATTTTCACCGGTGTTTTAAGAACTTCCTGATGCCTTTTAGTGTTCCTCAAGTTTGATTGGAATTGGCCAGACCTCTTAAGGTAGAAGAGAGAATTTTATACTATTTTGTGTTTATTGGAAATTGTTTTAGTCTCTTAATTCCTTAAAATTTCAGAGGAAAAATTCACTTTAATCAGTATCGATGACATTTTATTTTTATTAACAGATAGTTTTGAGGATGCTTTATGTTGCTACTGAATTTCTTCCTGTAGAGAAACAGTATGCTCACTTATCCCCTCTTCTATTTTTGGTAGTCACAGGTGCTGTAACATTTCTCATATCATTTACTTCTATTCTTGATTGCATTGAGCAGCTTAATTGGAAAAATAATTTGTTTGATTGAAGAAATTAGACAAATTACTCAAATAATATATCTGGCAACTCTGCTAGGAAGTACAGGGAACATGAGATCAAACTCAGATATTTTATAGTGTTTTGTATTTATTCTTCTGGAATGTAGCACTGACAAAGCACGTTTCGTCTTTCAGACTTTGCACTTACCATATTTGACCAGTTGTTAAATCTGAAACGAGCTTGTAGATTTTAATTTTCCCAGTGCACTATTGACTCTTTTGCTACTTTTAATTTGTAATTGAGCCTCTTCTAGTCATTGAGGCCCTGGCTCAAGAAAGCATGTAAGCCTGAACTTAAATTGTATTGACTAAAGCCAGTGCTTAATGTTAATAAGCACATTTTTAAATGGCGATTTGAATCGGGGCCTGATGCCATCAGGAGAAATTACTTTACTTTCTGTCTGAGGCTGGACCTGAATGTACTGTTTACAGTTGTACTTTTATTTGCAAATATTTTTCAGTATTGAGTTATGGTTGCTGTATTGTTTATCTTTTTATTGGGTTCTTTAAAATGACATTCACCTCACTGCTGAAAGCCTCATGCATCATTTAAGCCCCTACACTAATGGAATAAATGGAGCAATGGAAGGGGTTTTGTGCATTGAAGTGAATATGTCCATGAAGAAAATATTTTGTGCATTTTTATTGGATCTAAGGACTACAGAAACATTTGTTCTGTTTCAGAAGCATATCACAGATAAAGTATCTGTATGGGTGCTGTTAAAAGGCCCTAAAAATGAACAAAGATGTTTACTAAAATATATTTAAATTTGGTTTTGTACATGTATATATGGAAATATGCTATATGTATGTGTGTATGTGCATACAGTTATGTACACATCCACAGAGATACACTGAATGGTGACAGTGTTAACTCAAGGAAAATTTATTTGGGAAAGTAGAAATTAAATTTGCAATTAATTATTTCAAATAGGTATCAAAGTTTTGGACCAATTATCGGACATGTCATTGTTGCACTACACATTTCAGACTGATTTAAGACCTGCAGAATAAATGTGTTTTGTTGCAATACCTTAATGGCTGCTGATCTTTTATTGTTCCTGTGCCGTGTTGTTGAATGTTAAAGGAAGTGTAATTTTCAGAGAGTAAGTGCCAATTATTTGAATAAATGCTATTTCTCTAAAATAGTGGATGTGGGGTTTTTTCAGGAAAAAAAAATTCAGTCAATAAAAATCGTGGTTTGTTTTGTTGCTTGTTTTTTTTTAAAAAGAAAGAGATTTCTGTATGTCTTTCCATATGAAAGCTATTGAATAACCAGGTAAGTGTTTACTTGCTGATCTGCAAAATGAAGTTAAATGAGACATGGGTATTTTATGTGTGGGCTTATGACAGTGGGAAGACTAGGCTTTAAAGTCTCAGTAAATCTCAGGTTCATCTTTAACTTGTTAGACTTCTGCAGCCATCATAGGTGTAAAGCTGGCATGTAAACGTTGTTTATACTACTTGTTTGAAAATAATCCCTGTATTCCGCTTGTGTAGGTTTTTTTCACAATTTTTAGGATGGGGGAGGGAAACAACCCAAAACCTGAATTAAAATACAAGCTGGAATCTCTTTGGGTTTTTGTTGGCTGAATATTGGCTACTATTTTGGAATTTTTCTTTGAAGCAGATCTTTTTCTGAGATACTATTTTAGGCTAATAGGTTTTGTGCCTCAGCAGAGGCTGCTTTAGTGTGGGGTTGATTTGGCCAGCTGAGATCTACAGCGTGTTCATGCAGAGCTTACCTTTACTGTGTGACTCGGGTTGAGACCTCTCGGTTTTGCAAATGTTATCCAAGAATCTATCCAATGGGGGAAGGATACCTCCCAAGATTTCTTCAGCTAACGAGGAGGGCTTGGCCATATCCTTGATTTTTGTGTCTTTGTTGTGAAGAGGTCAGGGATGTTGTGCCTAAAGCGAGTTTTTAGGATGCCACTGGCTCTGCCTGCCAGAGGCGCCCCTGGGGTGCCTTCTACTCTCACATTGGGGGTAGTTTTGGATTGCTCTGCAGATACAGGTTTATCAGAGGGTAAAAGTTCTGGGTATTTTGTCTCACTGCTATGATTCTTCTCTCCCCTGATACGGTGCTGGCACAGTTTGTGTTCCTATGAGTGCTGCTAGGCTACAACCAGCTCCACATCTCAAGTTCCAGACTATGGAGTCTGGGGAAAAAATTTACACGCTCTGCTGGGGATGGTGGTGGTGTGCCTGCAGGAGTCAGGAGGTAAAGGGTACGTGTCTCACTGGCTGAGACACTTTTTTATGAGCCTGCCCTGTCATAATCACCTTTCTGTGTTTTAAATGCTGTTTTCCACTGCAAGCTGTTTCAGTGGTAGAGAATCTGTTATCAGACTGTTGCTGGCATCCGAATTGGAACAACTTCAGTTCTGCCTGAGTCCAAATGGAAACTGATTTTTTAAAAAAAAAAATAATACCGACTTAAGTCCTTTTTGTGAGTATAGCATGCTTTAAAAAATACATTCAATTTGTCCCACTTAAGGTGCATCTGCAGTTTCGGTAACTTACATTAGGAAACCTGAACTATGTATGTGGGTTAGAAATAGGTTACCTTGATGGATGGATGTAATGTATTCCGTGTTGTATTGTTTGAAAAAATATGTACTAAGTTGCAAAACTGAGCCTATTGCCGCAAGGTTGATTGGGAGGATTCAGAATGCTTTATATGGTTTATAGAGTATTCCTGCTTCTGACCTGCCCAAAATATTCTCTGTGCTGCCAAAAAAGAAGTATTTGTCAAACTCGGTGGTTTTTGAGGGTAGATCGCCCTCTGTAAAAAAGGGAGGAAGCCTTGCAAAGTTTTCTTCATGGTTCACACTAGGTTTGGATGTTGTACTGCTTTACTTGCAACTCTACTGCAAATGGGATCCATCTACAGCTCAGTTAAGGGGAGAAAGAGCCCTGCTATTTTAGTTCTTACCACTGCTGTAGCTTAACTGTCTATTTATTGTCTTTGCTGAAATTTCTTTGAGAATATTCCTGTTATGCTTTGCTGCTCATGTTTTACTAGAAAATCATGGCAATCTGTGGTAATAAAGAGGAATAAGGATGTGGATGTTAATGCCGCAGTTACAGTAGGCAATTGCATCTTCCCACATACCTATACTCTTGTACTGCAGTTGAGGTTTTTGGAGTGCTTTAGTACGTACTTAGTTTACCTGACCTTACTTGAGCCCTTCCTGCTTTTTATTCTAGACCCCATTCTGTGTCATAGACTCTGGAACATCTTAATCTTGAGGTTGTCTTCCATACGCACTTCCATTCTGCTCATTGGCTTGATGTGGTTTTGCTCTGCTTTTCTAATTTATGACTCAAAACTTCAGCCATGCTTTCTGTTTAGATCCCGTGACATCTGACTATTGATTCTGGCTTGGTTTGCAGATGGTAGGTGCATTATGGTCAAGCCTGTTATATCAAGCTTGCCTTAACCTTTATCTTAAATCCTGGTAGAGATCTCCTCAGTGTTTCCCTATAGAGAAAGGGATTTCACAGAACTGGCCAAGAGAGACAGAGGTTTAGATGTTGACGACTAGGTGTTACGGAGTTCTGTAACCCATTTCTATAAACGCCCCTGAAGGTCTTCTACATATTTACATTTGTAGTCCTCAGCAAATCAGAGAGTGAATTAAAGCAAATGTACTCTGTTTGCCTTTTTAAATTATTTTAGTTCAGTGCCTTAATGATCCTATAATATGCATTGTGCCTGGTAATAAAGAATGCAATTTCTTGCAAATTATATCTTTGGTTACATAAACAGTAAAGCTTTTTCTTTCAAAATTTAATTAGCATTGGTTTGTCCAGTACTGCAGACTGCTTAAGAACTAATAGGTCTGAATAAACTGAGGTTTACTGTACGTATGAGTTTTATAACTTGTCATTTTCTCCCCTATCTACATTTCCAATATGTTCTACTTAAAAGCTAATAATGTGTTTGTATGTGACTGGGTTTGCTTTATATGTTTATTTAAATTACAGCATGATTGAAATATAATTTCTTCAAATAGGCTTTAGCCATTAGCCTTTAGTTTATTGTGTATTAGTAGTTTACACTTGTGATTGGTGTCCAGCACCTAAGTTTGTTTTCAGGGTTGTTTTTTTTTCTGCTGTTTAATCGATTCATCTTATACATTGGAATTGTTCAAGCTCATTGGACGATAAATATCATAAAGTGCATATAACAATCCTAAGGTCTTCCCAGGCTGTTATACGTAGTTATACACTGCTTATACACTTTTCACATGAGGATTCTTACGGGCTTTCCTTCCGGGGGAACCAGGTTTCATGGGAGATTACACAACTTTCGTGTAGGAGAATATGTCTTGGAGTCTTGGTTAAATCACTGAGTGAAACAACAGTACATTTTAGCCGTATCCTGGAGATTGGTTTAGCTCCCTTTCTGTCACTTTTTGGTCTCGTATAGCACACCTTAGACAGGTAAACGAGTTTTTAAAATGTTGGCATAGGATCTGTTCTAAGAACTAGTGTACAGAAAAGAAAATAGGAAATATCTGTAAAATAGCAAGAAATACCACCATTAACTTAAGAAAGTTTCTTTTTTTACTCATTAAATAGCAAAACAGAAGTAAATTCAGATTCATTGTTTTTTCCTCCCATCTTTTAAAGAAAAATTCTCACTACCTTGAGCTTTCTATGAATTTTCAATATTAGTAACTGACCTTTGTTTAGAAAGCTTATCTTCTAAGACTTAAATCTTGATAGAGGGAAGTTACCAAATGTGAAATATTTCTATAAGACCTTTTAGAAGGGTTTGGTTTCCTACAAACTAGCTAAATCATAGCAGCATTAACTTGTTTAGTTCTCTCTGAATATTAGTTCTGGGATAAATGCATATCCTGTGATGAGTATTCGTCTTTTTTAATGTCAGTCCTGAAAAAAATTCCAAAGTTTCCCATATATGACTGAATTCATAAAAAATGCAAATTTAGGATATTTACTGTTTATTATTGGAATTTGTCAAAACAACCTGACAGCATTAGGCAAAATATTGCTATTGAAATTCAACAGCCGTGAGTATGTTTCTTACTTGAATAATACAGCCTTGATTTGTTATGGCCAATGATGAGGAAGTAGCTACAGGGAATCTGACGTTCTGCAGTTAGCAGTTAATTTATCTTCAGTTGAGTCTCTTGTGGCCATCTCCTCTTTCTCCAAACTCCTTGGGTTTCAAAAAAAGGCATTAGTTTAGAATTCCAAGTGTACAGTCAGAGATTGATCTTGAAAATTCTATTAAAAAAACCCCAACAGCACAACCCCCCAAAAAATAACCCTCCTCCTTAAGATGTTTGCATTAGCTTCCTATATTAAATGATTTCTCAGAGGTGTATAACAAAACAAAGGGATGACACCTATGCTGAAATACAAATCAGTTCTGCAATAGGTGACAGGCTTTTGCCTTAGAATAGTTCTTTCTCTGTCAGGTGGGTTAGTGTGATCAAGACACTTTGTTGCCTCCAAAAGTACAGTATGCTGCCCATTCTTATAAATGTTTTCAGCTTCTTAGCTATTGATGTCCACCTTTCTATTGCCTGGTGTAACTTTAGTGAGAACGCATAAAAGTGTATCCCATCCTCATGGCCATACAAGACATTATCATAAAATGACAAAATGTTTTTTTCTTTCAAGTTCTCTCTTCACAATTAATGAACCATGAAAAGAAATTGCACAGTAAAAGGATAGTACCTATGCAGCTGTATTTATTATTATACCCTAAATGAAGGGACAGTTTATATGCTACTTGGATTGCAAAAATCACTGACTTTCTCCTATTATTTTTTTTTTATTATTAGCAAGATGAAATGTTTTCTAGGCCAACAGGAGGAAAATTCTGAATGCAAACAAAATTATGTAGGCTTTACTCTGAGAAAAAAAATCTCATTAACATTCCTATTTATATTCTCAATTTTCAGACAATAACTTTAGTTTTATTTAGAGGCTAGAGTCCATGTCACTATCTGCTTTTAATAACAACTTCTGAACTACTATGTACACCCGAAACTGTTGTGTTTTTTTCACGGAATCAGAACTCTTTGCCATAGAATTCTTGGAACAAACTTCAGTATCTAAATTGATATTTTAAAATTAATTGTTAACTTAAATTCTTTTGCAATCAATTAGCTCAAGTTAATTGACAATTGACTGAAGCATGAGAAAGCTTTACCATGCAGTCTAAGATACCTAACACTTTCTGAGTGCCATACTCTTTATGCTCTTGAAGAAAGTGTCATGTTACCACTTTTTATGTTCCTTTTTGAGACCAAATGTTTGCTCTTGTGTTCCCTGACATTTGCATGCACTTTATTTTCAGTTGCAGAACTCCAGATTCCAGTGGAAAAGAAAAAATTGTCATCAATTTATCGGGTGTTGCCCTAAACGTTTAGAGGTGGAGGAGGTGTGCCTCTTAGAAGAGATTTCAGAATAAAGTGATCCACTGATTTGACAGCAATGAAAGTTCCCCAAAAAGTCACATCTGTGTCTTCATGAAATGGGTAAGGTCATTTTACTCCGATCTACAATTTGGTTCAAGCCCCCAAAGGTTAATGTCCAGTACATTAGGCATGTTATAATTGAACTATTGAGAAACAAATTAAAATGTTAATGAACTGTCTTCCCTTTGGAAGTAAACTCTAGGTTTCTTATTACCAGCACTGCCAGCATTCTTGATCTTCTTGTCTAATCGACACTTAATGGCTCTCTCTTGGTGTCTCTAATTTTACATAATTAATGTGCATGTAAAATGAACCTTGTAAATATTTTGTGCTCATATACCACATGCTGAATAATGTAAGCAAGCTATTATAAGTTGCTTATGTTTGCCCCTTGTAGTTTCTTGATCTCAGAACTTTGCATTAACTGCAAAGCTGCGAGGGAGAAATGTACCAGGCAGCTCACCTCGTTGAAGCATGTAACCCAGAAACAATGACAATATTCTAAAAAGCAAAAAGATCAACTAGGTTCTTTTTGTTTGTTTTTCCTGTACCCAAAGCAGTCTAGTGAATAATAGATGGCAGAATTTTCAACCGATATACATTAGACCGTTTTACAAATGTGTATCTCTAAACTGATTATGTTTTTAACATTCAAATGTCTTGCAGATGGACTTCAGGGCTACTTATCAAGGCAAAACTTCTCCATGCTTCTAAGTAATATCTAATGAAATTATGAAGTATAGCATATAAGATTAAAAATAATGAAAAGTTTTCCAGCTTGTTGAAATTATACTGAGGGACTCTACCAAGAAGTAACACTCTTTTCAGTTTTAAGTATGGGCTGAGTTTCCAGAAAATGAAACATCGGGTCACTAACCAGAAATTTGTTGCACATTAGCGAATCAAAAATTTCTTTTTTTCATCTTTTCTACCAGCCTTTTCTCTGCAGTGCAGAATGCCGGCTTAGAACTATTGTATTTGACAGCTGTGATTAAAGAAATCACGATTTTCTCACCTTTTTATTTTGCTGTTATTATTTTGTATTTAATCCTGCTCTCCTTGTAAGCTTTAATGAGTTTAAAGAACTTTCAGTGAGACAGGTCAGGATGGCTCAGCCCTCACAGAAAATAGATACCATAAGAGTGTCGTCTTTTAACAGTTACATTTTTAATAAGCTCTTTTCCAGCTGCTGCTTGTAATATACAGTCTGTTTCATGGAAATCAGATAGAGTCTTCATTTTTTCTCATTGAAGTTAGAAAGGGTTTGCTCATCAGAATTCTGTAACAGTTCTCTTTTTCCATCTCTTCATTTATCACCTGCCACTGGAAATTACGTCGAAGTTGAATCCAGGTCCATGCAACAATCTGGCAGCTAGGATGCCTTATATTGATACATTTTTCCACACTGATTCAAATAAAAAATGATTTTTAAAATAAGGAAAAACTCAAATAAATAAATACGGGTTTAACTTAATTGAAAGAAAACTTATGGAGTCCTGACTACAACAAAGCTATCTGTAAGTGTAAATAAATGGCAGTCTGCTGTTATATGTATATTATAAAATCGAAGAAAATGGTTGTCTGCCAGACTGGTGACACACACTTTTGTGCTTGTTACATGAAAATATTTAGTCATTGCACTTCCCTTTGCAGTTCATCAAGTCTCTCTCTAATGCTAGCGCCTCTTCTGCTGCTGTTAGTTGGTATCTATGTGTGTATTAAATATATTTCAAAGCTGCTATTGTGACCTTGTGGTTAACCTGATGGCAAGTTTGCTGTCCAAGCAAGTGGATTGCATTCTTGGGGAATGCCAACCTGATCTTTGGTACTGGCTCCATTTCCCTCTTTCTCCAGAGGGAGAGAGGAGAGGCCCCTCCGGACCCACTGACCCATTTCTACTGTCAGAGTAAATTAGGACCTCTCTGTTCAGATTGGGAAGTGGTCACACAGTTGAGTTACCAAAATATTCGTGGGAATATTATGGGGGATAAACATTAGCAGTGATATTTTTAAAACAGTAACGCAGGGCTGAGTTACAAGGACCTTTACTGTCCTTTCACAGTACGTTGAATTTTTCTGAAGTCAAGGATATAACTCATGTTTTCAGTCCCGTAGAGATTTTTGTTGACCTGTGTGTGACAGTGAAATAGAAAGTGTTAACCATCATTAAGGGATTGTTTTGTTATTAAGGACAGGAGAAGAACTAAATATATTTAAATAAATCCTTCTCCCCACCCTGCTTCAAATCCCCCAGCCTGCAAAAAGCTGTCTCTCTTTGTGAAACACTTTACAAGAAATTTTGTTCTACAGAAATTTGGTCTCAAATCTCCATGAGTGTTAAGTCCAGTCTTTAAGCATTATAGACGAATCATTACTCGGTTAGTAGTTGAACGCAGAATTATTTCAATATTTTCTGAATTATAATTTAATATTTAAGCTTAATGAACCAAGTATTTAAGTAATTTGCTAAAAATGTGCATTTTCAAGGTGTTTTCTTCAAACAGGTGAATCAGCATAGGCCAGACCTTAAATCTAAATGAAAGTCCAGTATTACTCTCATTTACCAAAATGAAATCATCTCTTTGTTATAGACATACAAATGTTAAATAATTTTGTGTTCACCAAAAAACTTCGTACCTTAAATTACAGGAAATTATGCTAGCATCCTATTAAAATCAGTTCAAGCGAAAAATGAAATGGAATTCCTAGATAAACATTTTTCACTTTATCCCAGCAATGTAATTTGAAAACCTGGTGATAACGTATTTTAAGCTGGAAAGTTAATAATATTTTTCTTTTTTTTTTNGGCACATCATCTCTTCTGGTGCCTCACAGTGGCCTAATATGAGTAAGGTCTGAATGTAGAACAATCTAGATAGATAGGAAATAACACTTCAGCGGGGAAAAAAATAATGACTTAGCCTTTGGAAGGCATTATAGTGAAGAACTGAAGCTGATGCATATTGCTGTGTGCTGCTTATCTGATTAATATTTTCTTTTTTGTCTGCAACTTCCTAACCTTAAAGGAAGGTTTATGTAAAATTATGAAAGGCTGTTTCCAGTATGTAGTTACTGCCAAGAATCAATTGATTTTTATGGTGAAGGGTTATTTTAAAATTAATTTTCTCAACTTTGTGCTGCAGAGGTGGAGTTCAGCATAATTGAGACACTTGGAAATTTAGGCTTTCTAACAGTTCCTTTCTGTAATAGTGAATGTCCTGGTTTTAACTCCAGCTAACAAAGATTTTCTAGACTTGGAACAAGGGCAATCTACTCCTGTGGAGCAGAAGATAATTTTATTTTCTAGATTTCTCTGCTGTAATATAAAAAAATAACAAATGCAGATAAGTGGAGGTCGCCTGCTGCTAGTATGAGCAGTCCATTTTCCACAGCTAATCTGGACACTAAACAGAGTTAATATTTTCTTTCTCTGATTTTCTTTGATATTGCACCACTGTTACAAGTAAATACCTTTCCCAACTACTGAATTTCTCTGTCACCAAAAGGGTTAATACATGAGATGATTCTGGTTTGAACTGGAGGGGATTCAGCTGTTACAAAACCGAGTAATATTATCCTTCTCCCCGCTGGCCAAATTAGTAAGTACGGTAAGAATAAAAATGGTTTAATACTCTATAATATTAAAATTGATAGCACAGGTGTTTAAAATATTTTAGAAAAAATATGCCTAGACTTGTTCTTTTATATTAACACTGTATTGCTTCACATGTAATGTCATAATTCCACATACACTGACAAATGCTCCTGAAGTGCAGAGAAGGTCTGTAAACCTCTAGAAATAGTGGTGCATAAAGTGTTTTCAGATAGTTATAGTGCAACTGCTTGTGAATTCCCAGTTACAGATTGCAATATGCATTCAGACTATGGCCATATTTAATAAATCACAGGCATAAAATTTGTATTTTGCTCTTATATACAAAGAGGTTTTCATCTAGTTTTACTTTATAAGTCATGAAAGAAGGTGAGATCATGATGTCCTACCATGATTAGGTGTGCTGCCAAAGGTGACTCATCAATCCTAACCCACCCCTAGAGAAAACAGCATCTTGGATAATTTCACAAAGAGAAACATTACACTATGTACAGACTTTCAGCACACTTCCATTTTAATATTACTTTCACTACAAATTAAAAAAGGAGACTCTTTTTGGCAAATGAACAGTTTTGCCTTATTAATGCTGAGTGGAAAAAAGAGGAAAAACAGCTATTGACAAGTGAAGATATGTATCCCACCATATGGATTCTAACGCTTTAATTATATTGTTCTCTTTCTTTTTATGGCAACTTTTAGTGATAATAATTTTTCAACTAATTAAAGACCAGCTGCTACTTAGTGAGCTAGGCACCCAATTAGGATTCCAGAACCTGGTAAACAACCTTTACTGCCAGCCAGCTAGTTGAATCACCTCCTGTCACTGGCATGGAAGTCTTTTTGTTGTTTTTGCTTTATAAATGCACATTTTAGTCATATTGACTGGCTCTGCTGAATGCTCTTCCTTGAGACTAGCGCAAGAATCTGACATCATGTTCACTTATTTTTTTTTTAGGGCAGCCTGCAATGTCTCGTGGTTTTGTACATTTTTTTTTTTTAAGTTCACTAGCAATTAAAAGACTTTTTTTAGGAAAAGGTTTACTGAGCAGAAAAACAGATATATTTCCTGCATGCAGAAAGCAGTTTGCCTACAGCAACTTCCTGCTACTTAATGATATTTAAAGAAATTATGTTGTTATTTCAGATTGAAATCTAGTTTTTCCATGCAGTGTACACTCCATGTGAATGTGGCCCATGTTTATTCTGCCTAGTGTTGTGGAGTAAATAAATAAGCTGTATATGTATAGTCCTGACTTTGTTTATAAAAAGTAATCACTGCAGGACTCATTAGGACTAGCAGCCATGAAAAAGAAGTCTATGAAACTTGTCCTGACTGTTTTTGTTCACTGATCACTCTGAAATACACGTTTAGTTATGATGTTACTGGCAGAGACAATGGGAAAAGGAAAGGAAATCTGCAGATGACAGAATCCCTCAGGCTAACCAAATCTAGAAAAAGCTGAGTGTAAGTTCAGGTGCACAGTTTTGGATAAACGTAAGATGATTCACACTGAAAGGAATAGTTTGAATGTTGCAGCAACCCACCTTTTGGGCCAGTCAGGAAATTGATATGGTGCTGGAATAAGAATAATAAGCTTCTATTTAACATACGACTTTGCTCAAAAAGACAAAAATGTTAGTGTGTATTAAAACAAAATTAAAAAAGACGTAGCTACAAAATGAAGTTGACAGCTTCTGCATAGGTCTAATGCTTACTTAACTAATACTGAGAAAAAAAAAAAGCATCGTAATGAGAAATTAGTCATGTTTTCACAGCAGACTAACAGTTCCAGGTGTCAGAGAAAGTTTCCTATACAAATGACAGCCAGTTCCTGTGGCAGCCACTGCTTTTTTGGCCTTGTTCTGGCTTTCCAGGTCTGTCAGCACAGGTGAAGAAAGGTAAGCTTCGTTCCCACGGAATGAGAAGTAGATCTTTCAATAGAAATACAGCACAGTAAGTTTCAAAATTATTTTTAAAAAAAGTTGTATCTGATTCTTAACAACATGAGAACTCTGCCAAAAGGAATGGCTCAGATGAAGACTTTAGGAGGAATAGATGCTTTTATGAACTATGAAAACATCCATTTGCTGTCAAAAGAGAGAGAGAATTGAGTTACTTTGGAGAACAATATGAGTACTCTTCTGTATTTTTACTGGAAAGCGTAGATTCTAGTGGCAGGATTAAGCAACATCACAAAGTTGCAGGGCCAGTGATGAAAACCACAGTCACAAGTGTGAGATCAGGCAAGTTTCCCAGGCTCAGATTTTTCAGCTAAACGTCCCTCTTACCACCGATTACCATCCTCTTACACCACACTCTACATCCATTCCTTCCTCCCCTGTTTGTTCAAGAAGATTCAAGATCAACTGCTGTAATATTTCCTCCCTGCTCCTGCCACGTGTGAGTGGTTGATTTTGCACTGCTCTACCCACCTCTCTGCTAGTCTTGATCAAAGTGACAGATTTGCAAGCAGAATAACTCTGTTTGTGCTTCTCAGAAACCACTTGGAACCAAGGAATGTCGCTTGCTCTGTATGAGAACAGGTCATCAGCACTCTGCAACAACCAGTTCCCAATTCCTTACACTGACCGAGCCGGTACGTATTTTAGCCTATGCCTCTGCTGAAAGCCCAAACTTTTATTATGCTGCTGAGTTTTCTTGGAACTGTGTTCAATAACAAAAGAATGAAGAAAGAGAAGGAAAAAAAAGGAAAAAAATCAAACCACCTGTGGTAGAAAACTGGTATTGGCAGTTTAGGTTTCCCTTTGTGCTTTGCTTCCATGAATCTGGGATAGCAGACATGGTGATATTAACGATGGAGAATACCCCCAGCACTATACTAACTTCCTGAAGTTGCACTGAAAATGAACTGCTAGTTGGAAGGTATATTTCTCAACATTAGGATTAGATTAAAACTGAAATCAAGGTGTATTCATCAGAGCTGGGTTTAAGGCTTCTCAAAGGCATTTTGACAACATTCTTTTCTGAACTGCTTTTTGCAGATGGCATTCTTTTAACCCAAATAAAAGTATTCTGAGCTTTTGTGAGACTTCATAGCACTGGTGGTACTGAGTATTGTGAATGCTAAGCAGCTGTTTTGCAAAGTTAAATAACTTGGCCATTTCCCAATACTTTTTTCGAAGAATTGATGAGCTTAGTATGCTTCATGGATCGTCTGCCAGTAACATTTAATTTTGTTCCTTTTCTTTTCCTTTGGTTAAGTCCAATGAAAATAAGTTTAAAACTATCCAAGTTTTACGCTTTCCCTTTGAATAGGTGGTAAAAAAACCCCAAACATATAAGCACTAGATTTGTCAATGACTTATTTGATTACAAATAAAATTGATTTATCTTTTATTTTTCCTATCTATCCAAAGTAGCCATATAAGATTTGTTTGCCTCTGACAGCCAGTGTTTAATTTTGTTATTTTATCTATGGCTGGTCTTTCTACTTAAAAGTAGAATTTATTTTTATTATTAGTTACATTGTGGCTTGACCCAGAAATGTCAGTATCAGTGTTCTAGAATATGTGCAAATACATTGTGCGGTGGCGGGGTGATGATGGTGGTGGTGGTGGTAGCAAAATCAGCATTAATGTATATTGAAATGTGAATTAGGCTTTTCAGAAATGCTGAAGTTGCTCTCTAATAGAAAGAAGAATAGTCAAGTCAAATGGAGTCACTTTACTGCTATTAAAACAGTTAACTCCTGCTGATTTTTAAATAACTCTGTCATGGGACTGTAGAACTGGAAGGGGCCTCCTGCACCACTGTGTCCAGCCTCCTAAAATTACCCTTGAAAAAAAAAATACCAATAAACACCCCCAAAATCCGAAACAAAACACCTTCTCCTCCTGCACTCACACTGGAGGTCGCACACTTGGCTGCACACTACATGGTAAACCAAAGACCAGTGCTGCTTAACCAAAACTAGCAATTTAATGGGAACAGGGAAGAGAAAGAAAATTAAATTTGTTACCGACTGATCACATGCTGAGCTGACTGTGGGAGGTATAATATACCATGTCTGGCCAAGAGAGATTTAAAGCTTCTTTTTTACTGAGACAGAGGAAAAAATTTTCCAGACTAAAATTTTAAATGACTAAAAAATTTCAGAAATGACCTAGAGATCTTAAAACCGTGAGTAGCACCATGCATCTTGACCTGCCTTTAGCTATAGGCAATCTCCAGTGCTTCATAAGAAGTTTTTCTCTTGGAGCAGCGCAAGAGGAGGAGGGGAATCCTTCCTGCAATGCAAGCAGTTGTCTTCTGGCATTACAGAGAAAAGAGATTCATCCTCATGCTGCAAAAACAAATGAGACAGCACAACTTTCCTTGGCTGATTTCAGCCTCCCCCTATCCTTTCAAATATGCATGTACAGGGATTTATGTCTGTGTGCAGATCAGTGTGGAAACAGAGGTTTGTGGTCAAACTGCAAATACCACTTGCACAGCTTTGAGTTTGTTTTCCTAGATCAGATAGAAATCATTATATAAATTATAGAGACTGTATTTCATTTGTGGAATAGAAAAAAAAATTACAGAACAATATTTTTCCAGAGACTTGCCTTAATTTCTTGTTTAATGTCTTTTTCATCTTTTTTTGTAGGTGGCGACTGGGACTGCCATCTTCTTTCTTCTTTTTTTTTTTTTTTTTTTTTTTTTTTTTTTTTTTTTTTTTTTTTGGTTTTATTTTTGTTTGTTTGTTTGTTTTCTTCTCTTTCTGGCTGTAAGCAGACAGAAGGCCTGGTTGCCCAGGCTGGCAATGAAGAGGCTACAGTTTCACGTGCAAATGCTAATTATTTGTCAACATTATTGGCATTTGCTTTGTTCTTTGAGACAGATCTTGATGAATACACAAGTACCTTTATTCATTATCTTTCCAGAAGAGAGCAGGGATTACCAGCCTGCAACAGGTAAGGAAGACATCCTGTGTAAGATTCTGGAAATGTGTTGTTAGTGCTCAATTCTTTCTTGAAGGTAACGAGAGACAAGATTGTCTTTAGACCCTCAGAGAAGATGTTTGAAAATATCAGTCATTTAGACCTAATGCCCACTCCTTCTTGACTTAGTGAGCGCTTCACTAGGAAATGCCTTCTTAGGAACTCTTCTTGAAGGACCTCTTAACCTAAGCTGCAGTTTGGGTATAAGAGCTCTGGGCAGATAAGCTCCCTTTCTTTCTACCAGGACTCTGAAGAGTGTTTGCAAAATGTACAGTATTGCTCCTTTGCTCAAGTACAAGTATTGTTATTATTTTCAAGACTAAAATATCTTCACGTATTTTAGGCATCGTAGTTTGGATGATGTAATTTTCATTCTTATTGTATTTCAATAGGAACAAAGCTAAGTCAGCAGTCAGTGCTCTATGGTGCATCTCCCAGTATTAGAATAACCTGCAAATGATTTAAGGTAGAAGAATAGAATACAAAAATCGTAACTTATAGCTAAGAATTCAAGGATGATCCTTGAATATCTTAATGCTTTTATATTGTCGCATTATTTCTGTCATTTTTGTTATTTTTCCACAGGAGAAAAGTATATTTGATTTTCTTATGAGAACAGTGACTTAATCTATTCATCTTTGATTTTCTGATGATAAGATGTAATGCTTTCTTTTCTATTTCAAAGACAGTTTTATATTCCACTTTTCCAAAAAAAGCAGCAACAACAACAAAACCTCTAAAGAATTTAAAATCATTAGAAAAATAAAAGAAGCATGGCCTATGAAGAAAATTGTTCTCCTGTTGCAAAGTATATATATTCTGCAAAAATTAAAGGGAAAGAAGTTCTAACTTAAGGCTTGGTGGAAGGTCAACATTTGCATTTTAATAGGAATAATTTTCAAAATATTCTTTTATTATGAGATCATAAACTCTGTGCATTTTGATATAAAGATAGAATAAAGGCATAAAAGGAGCTGTGGGTTCCTGGAATTTGAAAAGGTGCAATACGGTTGTGATTCTTCCTCCATATACCAAGGTACTAGAAGTTCATACCTGCTACAAAGCAAACAAAACACCCAAGCAAATTACTAGACAAAAAAAAGAATTCTTCTGCTTTGACATGTATTAGTCAGGAGAAATTATCTCTCTTAAATTGTTGCTCTTCTAACACACGCAAGTGACAAGCGTTTAGTACATCTGTTCAGCTGACAATAGAGCTTTGTCACTGTGATGACAAATGAAAAAGGATTGGATTAATTTAGTTATAAAGAGATTTACATTTTGCTTCTTCTGACTCGTCTCCACAAGACTGATGAATCAGAAATAATAATTCCTTTGGAGGCCACCATTGTAGAATGCAGTAGAAAAATTCCACTCACTGAAATATGTATCATATATCTGGCAGGTAAACCCAAAGAAAGTTCCTTCTGTTATTAACTAAACTCACAGGAGAGAACAGGGTTTGAAAGATGTATGGCCTTATTATGTTGCTGGAGCACAGGAATTCTACTATGCTGTTGAGTACAATACCTTCACCATTTTTTTTCTCTGATATGCTTTGGCACATTTGGTGGTGGAAGGGCTGATGTTGCGATCAGTGTAAGATTCCTCAAGTTTTCATGTTTTCAGAATGATATAGAGGGATATAATTTGAATCTTTTTACAAAGTACACTAACCAGTGGCAAAGTGATTAACTTGTTTTCTTAACCATTGCTTCTCATGCAATATGCATGGACTAGTTTATAGTCTGGATTTTATGGAGTATCATACTTACGCAAAATTAACTGGTACACAAGCTTAGTGGTAACCTGAATGTCTGATGGATCATTTCCTAAGCACTCAGATAACACGAAAAGATCAACGTAACAACCGAAAAGTGAATTATAGAACACAGCATCTGAAGAGAAAGGAGGAGGAAAGTATTTCAGAAGCATAAAGTCATCACTGAAACAAAATCACAACAAAGGCTTGTGGAAATAAAACTGACAGTTTTCAAATGTACTGATAACTGTGAAATATCTCCTTGTTCTTTCCAAAGATGGCCAGATGTGAAACAGCAATTAAACGAGAATCAGAATTTTTCACCTGCTGGCTTTACTCTCTAGCCTACCTGCAATTCTACCTGCAAAACCCCACACACTTACCAGACATTAAGACAGCATACCAGTCTAAAAATGGCAAGCTACATTAAAAATTTCAGAAATTCAAGAAATGATGCTTTTCATCATTTCTTTAAACCAAAAAAACCCCCAAAATCAAACAAAAAAAAAAACCTTACAAAGGTCAATTAACTTCATCAGTATAACTGATTCCTGTTTCAAGTTCTCTGACATGTTTGCACTTTTATCTATAGTATATTTTCGTCAAATAGCAACATTTTTGTCTTTTATTGCAATGCAGTTGGTCTTTCAACAATACGCATAATTGCACAGCTGGCTCCCCAAATTATTGTGCTCGGTAAAAATATGTGAGTATCACAGCCTTGGAGCCTTGGTTGCGAACGAGTTGTGCTGACTGACAGCCTCAACAGCACAGCATGCAACAGGAACCTCTAGAGGGCTCCCGAGATATTTAGAGTTATGACCCTATTACTTTTCCCTAAAAAGGTTATTTTTCTCTTACAGTGTTTTTCTTCTTAGTTTCTTATTTCCCTTCCTTCATTTTTTTTTTAGTATTGAGTGCCACTATTTTTATCTCTCTTATTAAATATTTCCATGCCTATTTATGTACTTGTCATTAAAACTTCCTCCTCTATTTTTTTTACTTCCTTTCTGATTCCTTTTGAATATGCACCTAAATTTCAGTCTCTACTGTCATTGTCTTAAAAGGAAAATCTGAGATCCGTTTGCTCCTGCGTGAATAACAGTGGTGGTGTCCTGCTCCAGGACAGAGTTTTAAGCTGTGAATTCAAGGTCTCCCTTGAGCCTTAAATCATCAGCTCCAAGAAAGGCAGTATTTCCCATACAGCCCCATCCTTTGCACGTCTTGTTCTTTACTGGCTTGTTTACTTTCTTTATAATGTTCAGTGAGTTAAATTATAAGCCTTATTGGATGTATTTCCTTAGTTTTCCAAAATCATAGCTTTAGAATCCTGGTTTGCTCTTTCCTGTCTCACTGTTCTCAGAGTGCAGTGAGAACTGGTACTTCAAACTTAAAGGGAATTGATACCTATTCTGGTATGCAAGTGCATTAGCCTTTGTGGGAGGGAGAAAGGGTTAAGTCCTGGTGATTTGATGCAAACTAGGAATAGTTTTTTGTTTTCCTGTGAGGTGTAACATTATGTCACTTTGCATGTGTGTAGTAATCAACACTTATCAACCACGTAGGCTGAACACCATACGGAGGAAATATATGTGTTTTCTGTGTTACTCTCAAGAAAGAGTTAAATGAAAAGTCTAGTTTACTGTGTGTGTACCTGCCAGTTTTCAGAGATGAAAGGCAACTGAAGCCTGAACGTGGTCCTTTGGGATGAAACCCTGGTTCCACTGAAGCCGGTAGAAGTCTATGCATTGACCTAACCAGGGACCTGATTTTGACTTCTACTTCATATGTGTCCAGGAAGAGTAAGGTGAAGAGTAAAAAAGTAGTTTCAGAGTAATCGTGCCATCAGGAAGTGTACTCTATTTTCTGCAGATGGAATAAACTGCAAATTGAAAGAAAGCATGAAAGGACTAATCAGTAGGATAAGTTAATGAATGCAGCATGTGTCATAGCAGCGCAATATGATAATTTACATGAATGTATGGTATGAATAAAGGCCACAGAGAGCTCTCTCTCAGTTGCTCCTTCAGCTACACCATGGGGGAAATACCAAACAACAAAAGAAATGTCTTTGTAGGGCTTTACTGAGGCTCTTCAGCATCCGCATGAAGTTCATGGCAAACGAGTTGGCCAGCAGTATAGAACGTTGATAATGAGAAAACTGAATCAAACTTAAAGTTCATTAAACACAATTGTACATTTGCAACTTCATGACGTGCATATATGCACGGACCCTTCAAAAAAACCCACCAACAAATAAACAAACAAAACCAACCCCTTATTGTGCCCGAGCCGTCTCTTCCTCGCAAAGGACATGGTTAAGTGATGTTGGCATGGCAAAACCCCTCATGAAAGAACTCTGAAAGTTAAATTGCTTATTTGATCATTCTTAATCTCACATTTATTTAAGCAGGATGGCCTTATTCTGAAGGAAATATGATTTTTTTTTTTTTATCTTCAGCTTTTTGAAAGCAAGACAATTGTTTTGAGCACATATTTGATTCAAGAGATGAAAATGCTGATTGAGCAACCAAGAAGGCAAGGGGAAAGGAATTTACTATTATTCTTTCAAGCAAGTGATGCAAATAGTATAGCGACTGTACGTTTCAGTATGGTGTTTTCCCTTTCTACGGGCTCTGACGGTGGTCTAAAGATACCATGGATACCATGGTCTTAAGATGAACAGAGGGCTTCAGTGGTTCTCAAACCCAAAAGGAAGCATACCTATAATGTGCAGCAAAAGAAAAAAAGGCCTATTTACTTGTACTTTTGGCACATTTCTATATTATTTTTAACACCACAAGAGAATGAGGTAAGGAAAGGAAACATTTAGCTTTAGGCATAGAACACCAGCAAAAGTAGATGCATAATAAAATGAATTGATAAAACCAATACGTTTTGTAATTTGACAACAGGTAGTGTATTATTTTCTCCTGTATTTAAAATTATTCTTTTAATAAATTTTACACATAGTTATTGAGGTAAAATTTGTTAGTGAGCATTTTTCTATTATGCAAAACTCCAGAGCTTCTGGCTTGCTTTGGTGGGGTACATAGGTCATGTGTTTTCTTTTATTTTTAATTAGTTATCTTAACTTTAAGAATCGGAATAATTTTCATGCCATACATGGCATTTTTCATGCAATTTTCAGCATAAAATTCATGACAAAGCCAAGATTTGTTCTTGTTCATTATTTTTCCATTTATGTGTAAAATTACCTGTCCTTAACTACTACTGTTGTGAGCTTGAGAATATGGGCCGAGGCTACCAATAAAGGAAATTTTATATTTCTTTCAGTAAAAATTCTTATGAAAACTTTTTTATTTGTCTCCAGGGCCCATATGATATTTATTTTTATTTTTTAATAAGATTTTTTTTTTTGCTAAACTTTGCTGCGCTTGAAACAGTTGAACTTGGCTTTCAGTTAGAAGAACTTTATTCCTTTGAGAGTTTTCATCTTAATTTGCGTTTTTGACTTGTACAATAAAAATCATGTTAATAGCATTCATAAAACACCATTCACATGATTTTGTAAGGATTAGTACCCTGTTGAAAGTAATGAATTTAAAAAGAGCTATATTTGCATCTGCTTTTCTAAATATTTATACCGCATTTATCATCTCATTGACTGAGTGCTTGCAAATAGACCCGCCAAGCACCAAACATCAGAAATGATAGATGAGATATCTTTTAAGATCTAACCAACAGAAGTGAGTTCTGTGATGCTACTGATTAAATTTAAAAAAACTCCAAAACCCACAAAGCAGAGCAGTAGTAAGTATCATATAACAACCAGAGGAATGGATAGAGAATAACTAATTTCTGTTTCTCCCATTAGAGGTGTAAAACTATTAACCCATTTACACAGATGAATGTCTTGAATAAATACTAATTTCTGGTCATGATCTTCTCCTGTATTACTTCAAAACCACTAGAAAACATGATGATTTGAAACAAAATTCAGCATTTCAGAATGGGCTAACCTGCTTCTAGAAGCCAACAAGGAGAGGTTTATTTTCATGTGTTGTGTTTGCAAAATGGCAAAACAGAAGAGAAAGTGGCAAGATAAGCACAGGTTTATACTGAGAAACTAAACTAAAATAAACTGTCTCTTCTGCTCCTTCCTCCTCACACTCTTCCCCTGCTCCACGTGGGGTCCCTCCCACAGGAAACAGCCCTTCACAAACTGCTCCAACATGGGTCCTTCCCACAGGCTGCAGTTCCTCAGGAACCACTCTAGTGTGGGTCCTTTTTACAGGTTGTGTCCACCTGCTTTCGTGTGGGGTCCTTCATGGGCTACAGGTGAATATCTGCTCCACCATCGTCCTCCATGGGCTGCAGTGGGACAGCCTGCCTCACCATGGTCTTCTCGATGGGCTGCAGGGGAATCTCTGCTCCAGCACCTGGAGAACCTCTTCCCCTTCTCCTTCATGGATTTCACCTGGGTGCCTACAGGGCTGTTTCTCATTTTTCTCACTCTTCTCTCTCACAGCCGCCATGCAGCATTTTTTGCCCTTTCTTACACATGTTTTCACAGGTGCCACCATCTTGCCTGCAGGGGTCAGCTGTGGTGGGTCTGGTGGGTACCAGCAGGAACTTCAAACCAGGACACTGGCACCGGGCAGCCCTGGCCTCTCCTCACAGAAGCCACCCCATAGTGGACCTGAGCACCCGCACCTGGTAAGTACACCTGAATTCACCAAGTCTGTAGTCTAGACTGAAATGCCACCACCTTACAAGAACATCCTCCCTGGGAAGGAATGAGTGTGTGTCCCGCTGACCTTAAACTCTGAAATGACAAATCCCAAGTTGGCTTTGATGTCCATATGTAGGGCAGGTAAACAGAGAGATTTTCAATCAGGTTTATTCTTGTGTAATATCCTGTTTTCGTTGAGGTTGTTTAAATATTTAATGTTAAAATATGCTTATTATTTCTGTCTGGGACCTTCATTTTTTCATCTGTTGCTCAATACCGTATAACGCCATGGAGAGGTGAGAGGGCTGTCGTGCCCCCTCACCAGTGTCGGGGGTTCTGCACCCGCAGACTGCTCGTTTGTTCCCTGCTCAGTTCTTAGCTAGATGCTAAAGCATCTTGCTACCAGCCTGGCTGAGCGTACACTGCCTCTTGGGAAAGGAGAGGATACGGAGTCCTTTTCCAACACCTGAGGTTGTTCTGTTCCTATTGAATTTGGATTATACTTAGTATTCTATTGTTTCATTATAATTTTATACTAAATAGCTTACAGGTTCGGCACAGTATTACCAGGACATGCTGAAAACTAGCGTTTCCAATTCATAATTAGAGGAGAATGTGAACTACAGTAAGAGATTTAAATAAATTATTTGGAAGGTGCTACATTGCAATGTCTGCAAAATCACTTTCAGGCTCTTTAAAAGCAGGTTTTCCACTGAGTTTTTGTTTGGATTTCATGCAAAGCATGTTCATTTATCTTCAAATGAATCCTAATGAGGAGCCTTTCAGGTTTTGTGATGCGTAGAAGATTTCTGCAGAAACTGAAGCCCCTCACATGTAAATCCTTTCTTACCTTGTTTCAGTGGTGGCTCCTCTGATACCAGAAATGAATTTTTCACATCTGACTCCTCAAAGCAGTTGCTAGCTTAGTAATAACATTTCAGCACCTGCAAATGCCTTAGAAACACTTTCATGATTCCCCCGCACCCTTGCACCGAGACTCACTCACTGCAAAAAACTTCAGGATTTTCTCTGCAGTCAATTTTACACTGTGTAACCCAATCTATCTAGAATATTCCCATTTATATAACAACATAGCCCTGGACTTTCCCTAAGTTTTAAAATAGGGATTAAAATGAAATTATATTTTTGGTATGGTGAAAATAATATTCCCAAGTGTATTTAACAAATGGCACCATTTCTTTCAATAGGAGTGAGTGTATTTATTTTGATTGGTGCTGTATTTGCACCTACTTTTGTGCTTTTGAAAATGTTGTGTATATTTTATTTAATGGTACTAGAGCAATATAAGAATTCAGATGAATAGGAAAAGAGACCTGAATGTTATTTCTATAGATTTAATTGATACTGTAAATGAAGTTTAACCTTTTATTATAGTTTATATCAGATTTATTTCCATCATAGTCCAAGTATTTGTGTGATTCTTGACATATGTTTGATGCTATTTTGAGAAATTTGACTCACGTGTTTCACTAAATGCAAGAAAACCAGTCTCAATAGACTTTCCATTTGCCTTACCTGTTTCCACCAGGTAAGGCAACAAACAGAAATAGAAAAAATAAAAATAAAAAAACATATTCATAAATGTCATTCCTTTCCCCTAGAGACACACACTCCATCGATCTAGGTGTTAAGACTCTCTAATATAAATCCTAGTGTGGGTATGTAATTCCTGCTAAAACAAGTTTCATGGTGTAAACAAAGTACCTGCGTCAAAACAGAATTTCATGACTGCTTAACTTGGAAAAAAAGACAAAAAATATTGTGTGAGGTACAGATCAAATTTTTTTGTTGTGTGCAGTTTAGGTAGTAGAAAAACATTTTCTCTGTATCAGCCAAATCACTGAATTCTCTGTATCAGCCAATTACTGAATGTATTAGCATTTTAAATGGAATGCTATCATTAACAAATCAGAGAAAACTAGTAGCCCTAAAATAGTAGCCCAAAAATAAGATATCTACAATCTTATTTCATGAAAATTGTTTAAATTGTTTGGGGTTTTTATTTAGTGCAAAGAGAGTAAGTATGTAAGTTCTTGTGAGATTCAAAACCCAGGAAATCCACTTTCCTTTTAAAAGCTTTATTCTAATATATTAATATTTCTATATTGAATTATAATTACATCTGTACACTTGTTATTGTTATTGTTATTGATGTTGTTTACTTTTAGGGAGAAGATTTGACTCCCTCCAGGGTGAAGAGCAATTCAGATTATCCTCTTCTCAGGCAAAAATGAGTGGCAAATAAAATTATTTGTATCACCTCTCTTCCGGACCTGAATTGAGGTACCTTTGTGCTTCTTTTATATGGTGCTGAAGCTACGCAGAGCGTTAAGATTTCAGCTGAACGGGTTGTTTCTAATGTTTCTGGTTTGGCTAGCGAGAAGTACTTTTTATCAGCGTACAGGTCATTTCAGGTTCCATTGACGATGTCCAAGGTTATGCTGAATATTGCTATAGCAAGAATCATTCCCCATCTCCTGCGCCCAGCTGCAGCTTCGTTATAGTCTTATAGCTTCATTACATTTCTTTGTCAGAAGGAGAGCTGGGCATGGTTATGCCACTTCTCTGCTTTTGCCCACAAAGCTCCCTAAGAGCAGGAGCAGTGACATGCTCTACAGCAGCGGTAATCTGCATGGTCTGTAAACTACTGTGTTGAATTGCTCATTGGAAGACGAGAATGGATGAAGCCTGAGTCTCTGGGTGCGCTGCAGATTGCCCTTATACTGCTCAGGGTTTTAATCCTAGAGCCTTCCTAGAGCTGGGCTGCTGGTAATATACTGGCATTTATGTTATTTCACAGATCACAGAATCAGAGAATGGTTTGGGTTGGAAGGGACCTTAAAGATCATCTAGTTCCAACCCCCCTGCCATGGGCAGGGACACCTCCCACTAGACCAGGCTGCTCAAAGCCCCATCCAGCCTGGCCTTGAACACTTCCAGGGACGGGGCATTGACAGCTTCCCCAGGCAACCTGTTCCAGTTCTCTGACACTTGACCATATCAAAGATTACAGCAGAGTTAGGATTTCTATCTGATTGTTTAAGAAGAACTACTCAAAACTACAAATATCCATTTTGTATCTGTTATTTGTGCATGTATGGGAGGGGTGGATGGGTGTCCTTTTTTTAGAAAAGGAAATCCTCCCATTGCATATACCTCTACATGTAACCTTGTTCATCCAAAATTGAATGACGAATCTCTGAGCCTGCTGCTTGGTGGACGTGAGTTTACTCTTAAGTAAACTAGCCATTTTTTAATAGATACTTGTTTAGTCACGGGGAGGGAGAGCTCAGCACTGGGAGAGGAGAATCTTTGCAGGAAAAATAATAACATTTTTGAGGAAATTATTACCAATGAATTCTAAAATCAAATTACTGTTCATACATGGTATTTTTACTTACAGACTAAAAAAGTACATAGCCAGTGGAGGAAAAAAAATAATAAAAACTATAAAACCTGTCAATTTTAAGTGGTGAAGAAAAGTTAGGGAGTTACAGAAGTAGTCAAATGATTTCCAAGGTCTAAATTCTAAGGTGAATAGATCTAAGTTCTTAGATCTAAGTTTTATGGTGAATAAATATAAAATACAAATTATTCACTGTAGAATAAGCTGTGAATACAGCAAGGTTGGTGAACACTGCAAAGAGTAAAGGGAAAGTATGGAAACACAAAGGATTTCTGCAGGCTTTACAAGCTAAGGACTTCTTTTTACCCTTTTTATATTGCTTGAGTTCTCTGGGTCCCTCTGCTTGATGAATTGATTCAGCACATCCCAAGTATCATCCTTCTTTTTTCTACACACTCAATCCTCTTAGATTTGCATTAGGAACTGAAGATTTTTTTGGTGTTAGTTGTACTTGGAAAGGGTGATTTAGGAGAGGATCACATTCCAGAGCATGGCCTATGGCACATGGTAATTGGGTAATAAAGCATTGGTAGTAGGAATATAAATACCGCCAGACGTAATTGCCATTCCCTGTTCTTGTAGTCTTTCAGTAAGCCTGTGGAAGTGGAGCAGGTAATATGCTCTTTACAAATGTAAAAAAAAATAAAAAAAAATTTAAAAAAAAGCTTATTTTTTAATATACATTATTATTTTCCTAGGGTTTATAATGCTTAACTGGGGACTGTGAGTGAGACGGTTCCTTAAAGTATCCCCTGGTCCTGTGGGGGGATAGAAGCAAGATGGCTGTTTTTATTTAGGTCCACATGTCACAGTTTCTCATAGCCAATATTTTATGTCCCATTCATATCCGAGCCTCTTCTCCAGTGATCAGGTGTGAGTGCTAACGTATAAACTATGCTTCAAAGTGGAATTCTTGAACAAATAGCTTAGTAGATGTTAAATAAAAATGCCATGAGTCAATAATAACCAATGTCAACAACAACAACAACAGACTCAAAAATAACAATTCCATGAATTCAAACTAGCAAACCCCAGTTTCTTAGCAATTTGTGTCTTATGTACTTCCCACACTCCCATCACGATATAGCCAGCTCTCTCCAGATCCACAGTATATCTTGTATGTCTTCTTCATTGATTCCCTCTGGCAATATTTCTGGATCCTGCTCATGTTCTTCGGCCAGCCTCACTGAATTACCAGTCACTTGCTCTATCCATCCATCACCTCTTGCTTGATTCCACTTGTCAGGCACCTGAGTGGACCCTTCTGTGCTGTGGCAGAGTCTGCAGGTGCTGACTGACCTGTTGATTCTCCAAACAGCACAAATAATGCTAAACACACAGGGCAGCCTCTCCTTTGGTAGGGTACTAACTTGAATATCTTTTCTTTGTCCATCTTCTGCCTTTCATGCAAAAACGTAAGGACTTTGGCTGCCCCTGAGCTGTGCTCTTCGGTGCAGTCCCCATCTCCTCGCATCCGCAACACAGGGCCAGACGTAACGTGCTGCCTCCTTGCTCCTCACAGCACAAAGGACAGGAGCTTTCCTTTGCCCTTGGGGAAGAGGATGGTGTGGAGCTGGATCTCATGCAGTCAGTAAGTGGGGAGCTGGGCAGTGCTAGGTATGTAGGTCCTCTAGTTTGGATAAAGCCTTTGAGACTCCTCTGTCAAACAGACCTGGAAAACAAGATCAAAAATGTGTGAGGAGGAAAGGGAAAGGAAAAAAAGAATGATATCAGAAGAACTTAATTTCCCGAGGAAGCAAGGTTAAAACATAGTCCGCACATCACCTTTGTATTAGATTTACTTGATGTTCTGTAAGATTTCTTTTCAAGAAACTGGTCAAAAGTGAAAAGTAGGGCTGCAAATTTTCTGTGAGAGAGCACTTTCAAAGATTGTCCCTTAAAAATTTATGAAGAGAAACCAAGAGACTGCACAGAAAATTCAAACTGTGAAATTCTACATCAACAGACTATTTTCAGAAGAAGATAAATGTCTCAGTGTAATCTCATTGTCAGGAGAACATGATCTCCTTTTCATAATCACTGTCAGGTTCCCCCGTAATAGCTATTCCAGGATTTTCCTGAAGAATATCACAAGGTGCATAACCAAGAACCACATTTATACATAATAAATTACCTGATAAGGTATTCCTTTGGGGTAGTGACCCAAAGGGAATCATGTGATGATACAGTAAACAGCAAACTTAGTAAATAGTACAGTAAGTAGAAAATTTAACTTTTACTACCTTCAGGTATTTTAAAACATATTTTGAGGGAGGAATAAACAACTCTGATGTTCATTTTAGTATTTACAATGCTAGGTAATGTCCTCTGTATCTCTACAACACTAGGTGATGCTCATTTAAAATTTGCTTAGTGTATATGGTAAAAAGTCATTTACCAATATCAACTTGAGGTTTCAATAATAGATATTAAAAACACAAACAAAGCACAATAGCGTTTTATATTGTATGAAACTGTTCCTATCTGATCAATAATGTATTCCTTCTTAATTATTCAGTATTATTTAGTGAAAATTTTATGTCTACTGGAATATTAATATGATATAACAACTGTAAATACTCTCATTTTAATTAAAATACTTCAGCAAAAGTCAGATGAGAAAGTTTTGATGCATTGATAGTCATGACAAAGCAAAGTAATCCATTGAAGTGCAAAATAAAGACAAGGAATTATAAAACTACTAAGGGAATGCGAGAAAAGTATCTTTATAAGTCATATACTTTTTGCTTTTGAACTCTATTGTATATACAAAAGATACAACTAAAACATTCTAAAATAATCTGTTTTTCTATTTATTTTTTATGTGTTGTGTATAACTTTTCTATTTCTGGGAGCTGTTAGGAATAAAAGATGCTCCTATTTAGTGCCATAGAATGGCAATCTCAGATCTCTAGGAAATTAGATTTTCTTTTAACTAAAAAGGTTCATTCCAACTGGAAAATATTCCAGATGGGGTGTTGCTGCCAGAACCCATGAAAGTATTAACAAGCCCTGGATATGTTTCATGTAAGAGTGGTAGCATCACTGAGCAGACAACCTTCACAGTATAGAGGTGCTTCAGATCCATTGCAGGCTGTGGCTGCAATCCTGCATTCACTGATCTTGATAGCAAAAGATCTCCTGAGGGGACCTCATTGCACAGCAGCACAGAGAGGGGATCTCATTTTATGTCCCCTCTACTGTAGGTGACTGGCCACAGCTGCCCATGATACCTGGGCAAATATGGAGCGGGGAAAGGAGAAAAAGAAATGTCAGAGAGATTCTCCAGAAGGAGCTGTGAAAATGTTTGCTTAACTTTTTAAAATTCCACTTCATGATAATACTGTTATGTACTTATTTGGCTATAAAAAAATTGAAAAAACAGAACAACATTTCTCTCCCCCCAAAAACTAAATAATGCTGCAGCATGAGAGATAAGGGAAGTTTACGAGATAAAGAGACCTGAGATATTTTATGAATACTGTTAAATGCGTGAACTTGTACTGTCCTTGGAGTAATAATCTCAGACAAATTGGAAATTTATCTTGTCAAGCGATGCTTTCAATAAGGTATAAAGCTCCCAGTACTGGGGCTGCCTCTATGAGGACCACCTCAGGTAGTGCCTCATCCCATCGAATCACCCCACGTTGACGTTAGTGCTCATGTGGGGCTGTTCTCAGGGTTGTTGCGTGTGCTTAAGTTACTTTGCTCAATGGGACCTACAGCAGTGTGAAAATATGAAGAGAGAAAAGAGGAAGAAATTCATTAGAAATGAGATAACAATCACAGAAACAAAAGCTAGGGGGGGACAAATGGATGGTACTATATTTCCCCTTTCACTATTCGAATATATTGCTGTTCCGTTGCTAGAAAATGGCCCTTTTCACTATAGCAGCACCTTATCTTCACAGCTTCATGTTTCAAACTGTCAAAATGTAATAGGCCTTACTAAACTGCTACTGGTGGATAAGAGATGATGCTTAAAAACCAGAACAAAATAGAGCAAACAGAAAATGGATATTCCTCTCTCACAGACACAATGTTAGGAGTAAAGCAAAAGCCAAACCAACTTAAAATAGCAGAGGTTATGAACACTGCTATAAGGTAGGCTGAGCTATCCTAAGCATGGGATGCCCTCTGTCAGGCCGCCTAACTTGCATATGCCCACCCTTGGACAGGGGGTTGTTTGCTGACTCAGATTTGTCCTTAATTTGTTACAACATTTTGTGCTATTTCCTTTTACGTTTTACCCCAGATATTTTGCTGTTCTTCAAGACATGCAAAACCCCAAACTGTTGGAAAAAAGGTAACAAGCCCTAAGAAGACAGCTGTACAGGACACCAGCCTATTAAGTCAGACCAATAGCTCGTCCAGCCTGACTCTTGCAGTGGCAAAAAAGTGATGTTACTTAGAGAGCAAGGACAGTACCCACAGTCATCCCCACAGGGCAACACTTCTGGCTCTTCTCTATCCCAGACAGAAACTATTAAGTCTTAACCCTTTGTTTCCTATCTCTTAGCCAGCTTTCAACTCATAAAATGACCTTTCCTACATTCAAAGACTTTGAGCATGGCAGCTTTGTTTCTGTCAAAGCTTTTAGCATGGAATCTTCTCAAACTCTTCTGAAAAATCCAAATATGTTGCGTCCACTGAACCCTCTTTATCCATGCTTGTATTTACATGCTCATAAAATGCTGGGAGGTTACTGAGACAGTGTTGTCCTTCACAAAACCCATCCTGACTCTTGAGCTCTTCTCTATTATAGATTCTTCCCTTTTACCAGAGACAGTAGTCAGTCACCGGTTTACAGTTTCCAGAAACCCCAGCAGACCTTGAGACAGGAAAAATTGCTGAAAACCATATCTTTTCATTTATTTATTTATTTTTCAGGAAAGATTTAACAAATATTGAAAGGATTGCCATCAGTGTTTCCACGTGTTGAATACAAGTCTCTCCAAGCAACTCTACATCTGAGGTGAAAAGGGGAAAAAAGGAGGGGGAACAGGGAAAAAAAAAGTCTCTCTAATACCCTCTGAATGTTCCCCATTTTTAATACAGGGCTTATGGAAAAACTAAAAGTGACATCTCTAGTACAAGAGCAATGGAGCTACTGTGTTTGTTGTCATTAAGGTTTAAATTCATAAATACTATAATTATAGTTAGCAGTAAGCGATATGAGCAGGAAGCATATCCACTTGTTCAAATCCTGCAGTGTTTGCCTATGTGGCAAACCCTGAGAATTCTAATTTAAGGCTTTGAGTCACCTCTAAGATAGGGAAGTAGAGTTGTTTGTTATAGAGGGAGGCACAATACTGTAATTACTTTTTATGCCAGTGTCAGCATCTTTAATAAGTATCTGCACTCTCCTCAGCATGTGTACTAAACCTTGATGCAGTCAGTGTAGAATAAAATTGGCACTTCTTTGTCCTGCTTTGTCCTTTCCGTTAAAGTGGTACAGCTAAAACTGAGATAAAGATGCTATTTTCTAACTAATGAATAGAAAAGATGCTTATTTTATTTACTTGCAACATTATTGCATACTTAACACATCAGATTCAAATTTTGTTTTCTGTAGAGTGCTCATCTAATATCTGTGCATGGTAGGGGAAATACAACCTTGGGCATAATGTTTTTCTGTTCTTCTGATACTTGGTAAAATCCTGTCTGTTCTAGAGGTGTTGAACTCCCTTTTCCTTTCAAACTGTATAAATGAATAACATAATAAGTTAAACTGAGAATAACTATTCCTAACTTCAGTCTCAGAATTTGTTGCTTCCGTTTCAACCTGGCGAATCACTTATGTGACCCTAATCTTGTCTTCTTATTCCTGTTTCCCCTTTTAATTTAACCTTTTCAGAAAAATCTCATCTCCTTTTAAGCCTTGCTCTCTCTCAGGTCTTAGGCTGTCACAACTCTAGTAGCTTTAAAACCTCAACGGCTGTGGTAGTTAGTAGATGGCAAAACCAGTAGCAGTTAATTTGAAGGAGTTTCTGAATAAGTGATCAGATACATTCACACTGTGATCATTTAGTTTCTCCTTTTCCGAGTCCAGGCCATAGGTCATCCTTAACTTTCCACCTGCAATGAAGCATATGTTTTAGAAAATAATCGGTCTTGGTTTTTAAATTGCCAACAGAAACCTACATAACCTGTTCTAATTACTTCCCCTCACAGTTAGAAATGTGTACCTGATTAAAAGGCTGAGTTTGCCTAACTTCATCTGCCAGCTATAGGATCTTGTTATACTGCCAGCTGTTAGGTTGAAAGCCCATTATCAATACCGTTATCAGTTTAATTGATCTTTTGCTGCTGCTTCACGATTAAGCTCTTAACTGGCATTTCTAACTGTGCTGTAAAGTCATGTGAGACGTTACTCACTGCAGCCAGTCAGCTGGGGCATGACTCTCCCCCAGCATTTGCTTGGAAAACTGGACATGCAAAAACCGCAACGAGAATGAGAATGGGCGAGCCTGGTCTGCTAGTGAGTAACTCCTACGTTGTTCATGCTTCGCACAAGTGTAAATGACTAAGTGAAGTACATGCAGTGGAAAATCAGATCCACTGACATTTTTTTGTCTAGATGCTGGAAAACATGACTGCAATTCTGAACAGTTGTCATCTTTGACCATGTTCCTGCCCCCTTTTTATTTGCTATTAACAAATATTCATGTTAGTGTATTATTGTTCCCAAGGATGTTTGGGGAATAGCTACTTTCCATATAGAGACATGTATTTGCATGCAAATAAGTATTTCTGCAATGAAAAGATTATTCAGTCCTTGTATTTTTCCATTTTAAAGCACTTCAACCAACCAATCAGAGAACAGAAACAAACACTATTAGATGACCATTGACATGCCCTGAATAGAAGGTGGCAAACAACTGAATCCACAAAATGTTTCAGGATTTTTTGGCTATCTGTCAAGTAGGTCTAAATAATAAGCATTTTCACAGAAATAAATCTTTGTTTGCTGAACAGAACTCAGTACAGAACTTGTTCATTATGAATAATTTCCTCAGTTGTTCCAAAAGACAAAATTATTTATATCCACTTCGGATACTGGAAGAATGCTATTAACCATCAAAAGGTGGTCTTTAGAACAGTCTTGGCTTTCAAATTTTGGTGCTTGCTTGCTTGCTGTGCTCCTGCAGTGTGCAATCTTATCTCTTTAGGTCATCGCTTTCATTCACTGAAGTGCTGGAAGTAGAGCAGGTAACAGCGCTTGGATAGATAAAACACATTCTCGGTACCTCTGTTAAAATATTAGGACTGCTGGTCAGGAGTGCTCAGTCTTGTTCAGGAATTTTCAGTTCACAGATGAAAGTACAAACTATGTGATATCGGTGCACATGGTGACATCTTTGATGGGTACAATAAAGTCTTTCTGCTACGCTTGTGAGTAGCTGCAGGAATATATTTACAGCTCGGTGACTGAATTTGCAAATCTGTTTCTCTTTCCATTTACAGCATGAAAAGTGGTGAAATATTTGTTTCTGTTTTAAGAAGTCAATGGTCTGATAAACACCTTTTTCCTTTCAAGTGGGAACAGATAGAGCAGGAGTTGTTCACTAAATATCTATTTTAGAGAACCCTAAATTGCATCTGATTAGCTTTTTGTCAAATTAATAGGAGGCCATCCTTTGTAAAGTAGACAAGTTTATAGCCTTGTAAAATGTGGGGATGAGATATTTCCCTAATTTGCCCTTTAGCTCTTCTTTCATGGAAATCTATTCTTCACTGCCTGGAGATTTTAAATATTTCCCAGATCTATTTTAGAAACTGGACAGACCTCATTGTCTTCCTCTTGAATTTTCTACCCTGAAACTAGCTCAGGTGATGAACAAATCTACTTTGTATGCTCTTGGCACTGCCAGTAACAGCCTCAAACTTGAAATTAATTTTTAAACACCAGGCTTCTGTGACCACTGCACCGCTATTAAGCTCTCTGGCACAATCTTTACTTTTACTCGGTCACAGTTGATGATAGCTTTTTTTTTTCCTTTTTGTTTTTTTTTAGCTCTATTTTATGGTGCATGCTACCTTTCCCCCAAAATTAATATTTAACTCAAAGTATATTATAAAATAAAAACCCGGGCATATTAAAGGTGTGTATGCCTGGTCAAGTTAGAGATTTCACTTCATCTGCAAATAATAGAATTTCAGTTCGGCTCAGCTGTTTACACCTTGGTGGAAAAACACTGTATCGACAATTTTCTGTTCCTTTCAGTGACTGTCATACTGTAAAAAAGGTTGCAACATCAGCAGGCCCAGCAATCCAAAACCTTTTAAAGGAAATACTTTAAAAAGCAAAGCCAGCTGTCCCTCACAAACTTTGCCTCTTGGCTGTCTGAAGGAGAGAGAATAAACTGCAACATCCATTGCCAGCCCCGCCATCCTAGTCATCTTCTAAAATGATCCTTGGGGTCACGACTCTCTTGATTGTCATCAAAATACAGGTGAACATCTCTGATATGTACTAGAACAGGGATGAAGCTGATGATGAAGCTCAGTGGGAACTGGAAGCGTACACTTCAAACGTACATCTTTCCATCCCTCTGGGATCAATGGTGAATAGGGTTCAGAATACCTGAGAATCAAGATTAAAATTTGTTTTGCATCTTAAACTCATCGTGTCTGAAAGAAAAATAATCTAACACTTCCCTTATGATTCCAGAGGGCAGAAGCCTAATGCTTATAGCAAGCAAAGTAATCATGCAAATAATTCTCTTTTTTTTTAAGTGTGGCGTTATTTCAACTGCTACAAATTATGCCACTAGACTGAATGAACATGATGTAACTGACGATTTGAATATGAACCTGGGCTGATTAAACTGCATGTTTATGTGGAAAGACCAGGTGCTATCAGTAACACATTGAACTTAAATCAGTGTTCTCCATCCTTTGTGGTAACATAGCCCAACAAGGACTGTGCTGTTACTAAAAATATTCATCTCTCTCAGACTTCCCGATTTTAACTTTTTAAAATTTCCTGTGGCTGCAAGGGTGTTCTCTGTAAGTCATGGCTTGCTTTGAAAGTCTAAACCACAATGCTCATTTATATTTAGCGTAAATATGCAGAAAAAAGCTCCTTGCACCTTGGAATACTAAGGAATGAATGAAATTCTGTCCCCACTGAAATCAACAACTGTTCTGCTTCTGAGAGTAGTCTCGGTCAGATTTGATCCCTGTCAATGAAAACAGAGGATGCTTTCCTTGACTTCACTAGACTCCAAAAATTAAGAAAGTTATGTACAAAAGTCCTCTCTGTTTTGATATTGGAGTTTAGCATTAGTTTGGATGAGATTATTATTTTCAGAAAATAAACAAACCTGGAATCTGTAAGTGAAAATACAGAGCATATAAAATAACATTTAAAGAATTTTTGGAAGTGTGTTGTTATGAGAGCTCAAATATTTCTATTTTGTTGTCTTCCTTCTGAATACTGGCCTTTTATTGCAGCAAATACTTTGCTACTACTAAAGCAAGGTAATTACTATATTATTATTATTGTTTCTGCTGGAGAGTAAGTAAACAACAGTATGACGCTGTGTAGCAGCTGTGATATGCTCTAGATATTTCATATATATTCTAATTATTCTATAAGCACTTTTTGTAATACCAGTATACCAGGTAAAATATTCATCTGCTGTGATATTAAAATAGTTATCTTAGTTCTTTATTTCTGTACTGTCAGATGACCCTTCATTTTGTATGTTTAAATTTCTTGTCCTTCTATAACGCTGTTTTTTTTTTCCATCTGGTATGTAGCAACAACCTTCAAGAAGGTTTTGCCTTTATGTTGCTGATATAGACTGTCAGATTCAATATTTTTTTGGAAGGAGTTTATATGAAATATATATATATATACACTTACATATAGTAATAATAAAACTAGAAAAGCATCATTGACCTTATGTTATTGTATTGATACTACTGTTGATGCTAAAGCAGGTTGCAGAGTTTTTGAGGCCAGCTTTTATGGTCCTGAATATTTTATTCCAACACCAACACTGAAGGAAGGTTTAGTTCACACACATCAATGGTTTTAATGCAGCAACCTTTTCAAGTGGATCTAAGACATAAAAATTCTTTAGCTTGCTTGGGAGGCTTATTCAACACTAGGAACTTGAGCTCAGTCAAATCACAATGTGATAGTGCAAAGCAGTCTACAGAAAACTAAATTAAAAATATAAATAAAAAAAAAAATCAGAGCTGAAGCCATTGTGGAAAGTTTGGCCTATATAGAAGCAAAGTGTTGAAATGCTGGAATAACTTATTGTTCCATGAAGAATATCATAGTTCCCTCTTCCAATTTATTCTGAAATTTAATGAAAGATGAAAAATATTGAGCCTACTGTTTTTCTGGGGTAAGACTAAAAGAATGCAATTGTGAACACCTGGGGTTGTTCCTTTGCACTGTCATTGATTTGGCAGGAAGTCACTCAGTCTCCTGAGTTTACGTGACTTGTGATCAGGGCATGAGGACTATTGTATTTGAGAAGCAATTCATTATTCTGTGTGTGTTTATTTTTCTATCTTGCCTATCATTTACTGACGATGACAGCACCTTCCAAGCATTGAATACTTCCTTAAAAGCATGCACGTCATAAAAATATTTAAGTCTTTATTTCCAGCTGTAAAGCCACTTTTTAAGAGATTAATCCACCGGACATGGATTAACTGGGCTGGAGTCTGGAGAAAGAGTATGGCTCACCAAGAGGCCAGGAGAGGGACTACTTGCTCTAATGAATACACAGTTATTACTGAAGTTGTGAAGTATTCTCTGTAGCCACCTTCTTGATGCTTGTTGATGCTTTGACCATTGTTGGAGAAGGACGGTTTAGTGTATAACACTATTTCATAGTGATGAAAGTACCGGAACTGCAGGTTCCACTATATGTCTGACAGGCAAAGGGGGAAAAGGTCACAGTGAAAGGTACACCCCATTGGATGACACCAATGTGTCTGCTCCCAGAGATACCGCCTGAAAGGAAGAGACAGTGTATATTGTTTTATAAAAGACTCAGTCATCTGGCAGACGTCAGCTGCACCTGTGACTTCTTGGTGAGGACTATACATTCCTTACTTTACCATGCGTAAAGGTGGTGGACAAGGAATCTGTGTACATAATTTGAAACTTGAGAAAGTACCTGAGGTTAAGATGATGCAACAGAATAAGATGAGAGAATACAGCTGGGAACAGAATTTAGAAGCTCTTGGAAAGAAGTATGAAGACCACAATTACTACAATAGCATTTTCTAAAATTTTCCCTACATAGGACAATGGAGGAGATAGCATGGCAGGGCTCCGAAATCAGAGCAGACACTTCCTATTCCCCACTTGTAGAGCCTCCCTCCTCCAACTAAACATCTCCTGTAGTGTCTGAGAAAGAAGGAAGTTATCCTGAGCAAAAAGCCTATCCATTTTCTTCCCACTGGCGTTAAGTTAATGGCTTCAAAGAGTAGATTTTGTTGGAATATTATTACACAGATTTTGGTTGGTTGTGTGTTTATGCCCAGAAACTAAGACTTCACTATAGATTGTATAAGTAAGTTGTATTGAGTTACTGAAAACAAAATACTTTTTTTTTCAATTAAAAACTGCATGTTTTTACTTAATGCATGTCACTGAGAAAATTTCTGCTATATAATTTGCTCCGTTGTATCAAAATAGCATAGTTAAATGCTACTAAATATCAGTGTTAAAAAGACTTGTCAAGCAGGTGACGACAAAAACAAGATACCGGAGTATATAAGAATGCCCCCTGAGTATTGCGTTAAATGATATTTGTTGTAAAATGAGATTGTGAATTGCAGTTCCTTGGTCCAGCAAATCATGCAGTATATTCCTCCTATATAGCTGGTATGGAAAAGAATTAATTGCAATAAGTTTGTCGGTTAATGAAAAACTTGTCTGAAGCACGGGAATGACATGCAGTAATGAACCCTTTCTAATTTTATGTGTCTCATAGCTATAGCACAAATAACAACGTATATGAAAATACCCACGTTCTTGTTATAAAGCAATCTCTCTGCAAAAGAGAAGGAAATAATTTCTCCTGTTCTGTTATTGTTTGGGTTTTTTTAATGTTTTCTTTAATCTCCATTTTACATTTAAATCTATTGTACTTAAAGTATTGTACTGTAATGAATGATTCATTGTTTTGAGAATCTGACTCTGGTTTTGTATTTTGTTCAACAAATGTTTTCTTACTAAATTTATGCAAAAAATCCTGAACCGATCCTCGATCACTGATGGCCTTCATTTGCTGAAACATGGCAAGCAAGATTTAAGGTCCACTCATCTCAAACTATCCCATTGTGGTTGTTTTATTACTTTTACATCTTCCCTTTTCTTAAGAGAAATAATGAGGCCCATTTATTGTTGGCCATTTGTATTTGTATAAAGTGTAATTTTTCTAGTGTAAGTGGTTATGAACTGAAATGTAAACTTCTCCTTTCTAGTTTGCAAAGGAAATTTGCTGTGGGTAAATGCTTTGTTTATATAGAATACCAGCTAGCTGCTAGATTTTTACTTGCTAGTAATAACTGGGACAGCAGTGTTTCTGGGGTGACCGACAATAGCTGTCGAATATTCTTTTGGAAGAAGGTGTCATATTTCTTAGCCATGGAAAACTATACTATAAGGTCAAGGAGGTTTTGAAAGCTTGTGGATGCAGTTTCACTAAGCTACAAAGAGCTGATAAAGCAGAGTGTTGGTCTAGCAGAAATGCTTCCCAGAGGGAAGTGTTAATCAGACTATCCTTGGCAGGTAGAGGGGCAGTGGAGAGAATGCTTGGAGGAGGATGTCTCCTTGGAACGGTAACATCGTAAAACTTTTTGTTTTTAAAGTTTTAAGTATGAAAGCAACTAGCCTTTTTTGTAGAAAGCACTTTGAAATATATATCTTTTAATAGAGATTTGTAGTGTGTTAGATGTATTTATTAAGAAATCATATAGAATTTAATCTTGTATCCATGCCATAGAATTCTGTTCTTACCATCTGTCAAGCAGTAATAGATTCTGAGTTCTTTCTTGCGAGTCAGTTTTTGGTCAGAAGAATCTGGATATTTTCTTAATCTGCCTTGCTGTATGGATGTTCCTGCTTCTGAGAAGAGGGAACACAAAATACGCAGGCAACCCTACTTTTTAGGAATCTCAGCCAGAACACTAGAATCTGCTTCATAGAAAGCAGTGGTACCTCCAAAACTGACTGATGTAGAGAGGAAAAAGCAGAAAGCTTTTTTTTTCTTTTCCGTATTTCAAAACTGTCCTTTTTAAGTAGTTAATACTTCATTTAGACAAGGATGCTATACTGTTTTCTAAAAAAAAAAAAAGACTGCATGACTGAACTTGAAAACCCCACTGGAAGAGAATGTTTGTAGGAAAATGTTAGAAAGCCTATTGAAAAGCTTTCCTTAGCACCATCTTATTAACAAAGCTTCAGTTAGAAGAAAACAAGATTATTTTTTTTCAGTTTTCAAATGCATCTGTATTTTTTAGGAAACCTAATTTATCTGTGGATTAGGCCACCTGCTCTGCAGTTTTGATACTTCCAGTAGTAGATTTACGTGTTTTTTCACTTTCAGTTCCAAGTTCGGGTCCCGGCTTTCAGCGCTCTGGATTTTCAGTTACGACTTTTATGCTTTGCCATCAGTGCTACACTACCTAATTGCATAAGAGGGCAGTGATTCAACAAATACTGCTCATCAGTCTGAGCAGGATAGTGTTTACATTCTTTGGATAATAAATGATCCGAGGAGAGTAAGACATGTTTATACATAGACTTTTACAGTGATTTGTATATATACCGCTAGTCCTGTGGTGAAGAAGCGATGAACTTCATCTTCAATGAAATGAATAGACTGTGTTGTCATACAGGAAGTAAAACTCCTATCCACAACATCAGGCAGGAAAAAATCCTGGCAATGATCAGCCTGAAAACTACAGGTAGAGTAATTTGTATATAATTCCTTCCCTCATATACCACACAGGAACACACTTTAGATAGCCATACCCTAGCACTTTGAAAGAAAGGTATAAAATTTAAATATAGATCCTTTTTCTTTTCCTTCTATTTCAGTTAATCCTGCCTACAAACCTTCAGACACAGCTTGTGCCTGGAGGAATTTGCAGTCCTTTTGTGTTGATTCACTGGCAAGACCGGGGCTTAAGAAGAAGAAATGTGAGTGCAACCATATAGATAATTGCTTACTAGAAGTAATGTGTGTGCTTATTTTTAGATAATGGAATCTTACTAAAATATTAGTATTGTAATACTAATATAATATTAATTAAAGTTAGTATAATATTGTGTTATACGTAAGCACTCCTTAAACATAAAGGTTTTCACAGTATTACGCCAAGATGCCATTTTGTCGGTATAAATAGCCTTCATTTTTCTTTCACAGTGGCTGCACATGTTATGTTTAGCATTAACCAGAAGTCTGTCTTAAACCTATATAAAACTGGTATTTGCAAACACCATGCACTGCAGACTGTTCATAATATTAAAAGACATGAGTAAAAGAAAAAAAAAAAGAACACACCCCACCAAACAATATTTGGCTTAATCCTGTTAAACCAGACTTGCTTAAAACTTATTCCTTGTACGCGGAAAGCACACTAGACAAAAGAGCAGGGAAACGCGGCTCTAGTAAACGCATCGCTTTGAGAAAAGCATTGGCCACTGGGTGTCACTATTGATCCATGCAGTTTTACACAAAATACTTTCTTTGGCAGTAGGAATGTTTCTCGTCCCATGAACAGCAGGTTACTCTTAACTGTTTGAACATCCCTACAGAGAAGAAGAGTGTCTGATTATGGAAAAATGTTTTTTTTTCTCCCCCTCACCCACTCCTTCCTCTGGTGAAAGCTCTGTCTTCCCCACCTTTGCTGTTCGTTAACGTCACCGAAGACACATCCAAGAATGGAAAACTGGAACTGAGTAAAACTGGGATTGCTAGGTGTTTTGTGTAGAGGTCGCATGGATGGTGATCTGCCAAATTTCGAATCTAGTGGAATCAAAGCTAAAAACGAAAAAGATTTTTATATATTATATCTGATGATAATGGTGTTTGATAAGTTTTGTGGAATTGCAAACGAATGCCCTAATTTTACCAGACTTTTTTTCTGCTACTGTTTGGAGTGTGGCATACAGAAACAGCAGAGGAAACTGAGAGCAGCGAAGTTGCCCATATATGGAATAACACTGAATATGTAAAAAAAACCCCTTTGTACAAATGGAGAAACATACTCTCCCTTTTTGCCTGGATTTTTTTTAATGGAATGAGTAATTATTTATTGTTCCCTTATAAGACTGAAAACAAAAGAAATAGCAGAATGAATACTGTGAAGTTGCTTCAAGTGGAAGATGTCAAATATACTTCCTATTTTAACCGTTCTCAATGACTTTGATATTTTCTCTTTAATCAGACTTCTGGGAAATTTTCCTTGTTCAAGTATCATTTTAATCCAAGTTAAAGTTTTCTGTTTGTGTCCTCAGGATAACTTAAAATGATAATGACTTTTATATTCCTGCAAATTGGAAGGTTGATTTTCAGCGTTCTGTTATAGAATTCAAATGTCATAAATTCATAAAAGAACACACAGCAAACAACTGAATAGTCAGTGGCATTCATTTTATTTCCATTTAAAATCCTCACCAAGGCATAACACAGTCTTTTGCAGATGAGCCCAGAATTCATGGCAAGTAGAAAGATGTTTGTTCAGTAGGTCAATAAACTAATGCTATAAATATTCAACAAATTTGACATGTAGGAACAATTCAAGCAAGTGATATCCTTACCTCTTTTGCACCTAGTTATCTGCTACCTTGATCAGATCAAAAAGGGACTAAAACCATACGCGAAGAGAGGACTGATTTTTATGAAATAACCATTAAATACTTTAAGAATATTAAAGGACATATCTCAGAAACCTGTATACATCAACTCTTCGAACAGGCAATTCATTTCCACGTGTCCTATTCCTTTCAGCACTATGATGTGCACTAAACTGGACAACACAATGGGGCTAGTGTGTGAGCTCTTAGATTTCCTTTGCAGCATACTTACTGCTAAGAAGAAATAGTAACACAACTGACTTTTTCCAGCCTAATAGAACTCTTTTTCCTTTCCCTTTTCCTATTCCCCAACTGCATCCCAGGTTTGTACATCATCTTATAGCGTTACATTCTGTGTCATTTTTTTAAAAGACATGGAAGCCCAAACAATTAAAAATGTGATTTTAAAAACAAAAACCTTTCCTTCTTTCCTTCTTTCCTTCTTTCCTTCTTTCCTTCTTTCCTTCTTTCCTTCTTTCCTTCTTTCCTTCTTTCCTTCTTTCCTTCTTTCCTTCTTTCCTTCCTTCCTCTCTCTCCCTCTCTCTCCCTCTCTCTCCCTCTCTCTCTCCCTCTCTCTCTCCCTCTCTCTCCTTCTCTCTTAATATGAATAATAATAGGTAGAATTTTACAAGAGAGTATGAGCTGCTATGAAGCTAAGACTGGCCATTTCTATACAGTGCATTGTTTTGTGAGCTATTTTTCAGAGAAATATTCCTACAAAGAGACATACCCATGCAAATATCACATTTTCCCAGTGCCTACACTCTGAAGGTTTGTCAGTTTCAGGAACGTTACTTAAAGGAAGGCTGTGGGTAGAGTATCTCCAAGTGGAATTTCTAAACTGTAACGTAACTAGGATGTAGTCAATGGGTTCTTTCAGTTCAAAAATTGCCTTCAGTGTTTTGTTGGAGATCCATCATTAGTTTTGTTTTCATTGATCTTTTTTGTGTCTTTATCATGTTTTGAAAAATACAGAGGTATTTCTGAAGTGTCACAATGACCATGTACTTATTTTTATGTATACAGTGTAGTTTCTTCCACTTAGAGGAATCAAATACCTGCTCTTTGAAAATGCACTGTTTAATATAAGGGCCACCAGTAAACAACAGAAGTAAATAAAAAAATATTTTTCAAGCAGCATATTTGTTTAGCAATGTTTCAAAAGAAGACTAATTTACTGCTGAGAGAGTTCAAAGAGGTAAGAATATGAAAAATAAAAACCCCTGAAGCTAAACTGTGAAGGTATGAATGAATTTTCATCACAGAAAAAGACTGAACTAATACAGTGATTAGATATCAGTACCAATGGGCTAAAAGAGAGGTGAATATGAACTGATAACTTTTGCTGAAATTATCACTTATACACTTTGCCTGTGACTGGGGAGTTTTTTTGGCAAATATTAGAAAGAAAAATTAAAGCTAGATAATTTGATAACTGCTGATAGATGAAAAAAACATAAACATATTTATGATAATTTAATGCTCAAAAAAAAAAAAAAAGCAGCTTACATCTCCAGGAAAAAGTGATGATTACTGAGTTAGTTATGCTTTAACAGAAGTATAGTGCTGCTGCTGAAACCTGAAGCAATATGAAATAGATGTTTCTGAAGTTACAGATCTTAGAAAACAATATGGTATCACTGTTCTGCTTATTGCTACCTCCATTTCTAAATTTGCTTTGTCATTTTGTTTTGGAAAAGGGAGATCAAATAGAAATGTGAAATAATATCGAATGAAGGAAAAGTTATTATACAGTGAAGTTACTAGGTGGGGAATTCCAAGTCCTCTGCCATAACTTTCTTGAGAACGGGAACAGTTCTTGTCTTGTCTCCATCTGCAAAATTAACAAGGTACTTCAGTGATGAGGGTAATATACACACTGGTGTGTCCTTTCAGATAAGAAGAAACTTTGTGGAGTAATGGACAACATACAGCCAGTAAGATGGAGTTTTGTCTTTTAGTTATATGTTGCACAATACACACAAAGCAGAAAATATAACACATAAAGTGATTTTCCTGCAGAATATAGTAATTCATAATTTCTATGCAGTTATGCAATATTCTTTGGCTGAAGACAAAAAGTAGATTTAACCCACTATAGATTTGGGAAAAATTAACAGAGAGAGATTAACTTACTTTCTGAAAGTAATTTTTAAAAATATCAAATCTGAATTTTAATATCAAATTCTTTTATTGACCAAATTATTGAGCATCATTGACCTGCTCTTAGCTTGCCATATACATGTATAAGTGTGAGGATAACAGAAACATTGTCACTGGTTATTAAAATTACAGAAGATACGTAAGATTTAGGATAAAGTATAAAATAATAATCCTCCACCTTAAAATATGAGATCAGAGAAAAATCTACTTGCATAATATGTTTGCATATTAGATTGTGTATCATAGATTTTCATATTATTTTCTAAAGAAATTGTCTTGACATCTGCCAGGACAACAAGTTAATAAGAGCTGCAACTGTAATTCCTGTGTAGGGACAGGACACGACAGAAACCAAAGCAGTGGATTGATTCATCCAGGCCATGAACTCCAAATGACAAGCTGTCATTGTTGTTTTTATGGCAGATGAAGTTGCTAAGCCACTATCCATCATATTTGAAAAGTCGTGGCAGACTGGTGAAGTTCCCACTGACTGGAAAAAAGGGAAAAATAATGCCCATTTTTAAAAAAGGAAAAAAGGAACAACTGTGGAAGTACAGGCTGGTCAGTCTCACCTGTGTGCTTGGCAAGATCATTGAGCAGATCCTCCTGAAAACTATGCTAAGGCACATGGAAAAGAGAGAGGTTACTGGTGACAGCTGACACGGCTTCGCTACGGGCAAATCATGCCTGACAAATTTTGTGGCCTTTTACGATGGGGTTACAGGATTGGTGGATAATGGACTTGTGCAGAGCATTTGATAATGTCATGCCCAACACCCTTGTCTTTAAAATGGAGAGACATGGATTTGATTGATAGGTAACACACTTGGTGGATAAGGAATTGTCTGGATGGTTGCACTCAAAGAGTTGCTGTCAATGGCTCAATGTCCGGCGGACCACTGGTGAAGATTAGTGATGTGTTGTGTCTCTCAGGGGTCCGTACTGGGACCAGTATTTAGCATTTTTGTCAGGGACATTGGCAGGGGGATTGAGTGCACCCTCAGCAAGTTTGTGGATGACACCAAGCTGAGTGGTGTGGTTGATACTCTAGAAGAAAGGGATGCCACCCAGAGGGACCTGGACAGGTTAGAGAGGTGGGCCTGTGCCAACCTCATGAAGTTCAACTCATGCAAGGTCTTGCACCTGGGTCAGAGCAATCCCAAACATGGATACAGGCTGGGCAATGCATGGATTGAGAGCAGCCCTGAGGAGAAGGACTTGGGGGTATTGGTGGATGGAAAACTGAATATGAGACAGTGATACGTGCTCACAGCCCAGAAAGCCAAACACATCCTGGGCTGCATCAAAAGAAGCGTCACCAGCAGGTCAAGGGAGGTGATTCTCCCCCTTTACTCTGCTCTGGTGAGACCCCACCCGGAGTACTGTGATCAGCTCTGGGGTGCCAGCACAAGAAGGACATGGACCTGTTGGAACGGGTCCAGCAGAGGGCCACGAAGATGATCAGAGGGCTGGAGCACCTATGCTATGAGGACCGGCTGAGAGAGTTGGGGTTGTTCAGCCTGGAGAAGAGAAGGCTCTGGGAATACCTTATAGAAGCCTTCCAGTACCTAAAGGGGGCCTACAGGAAAGATGGGGAGGGACTCTTTATCAGGGACTGTAGTGATAGGACAAGGGGTAATGGTTTTAAATAGAAAGAGGGTAGATTTAGATCAGATATGATTTACTGTGAGGGTGGTGAGACACTGGAACAGGTTTTCCAGAGAGGTTGTGGATGCCCCATCCCTGGAAGTGTTCAAGGCCAGGCTGGATGAGGCTTTGATCAACCTGGTCTAGTGGACGGTGTCCCTTCCCCCCTGCCAGGGGTGTTGGAACTAGATGAGCTTTAAAGCTCCCTTCCAAAACGAACAATTCTATGATTCTATGTTCCTTATCTTAGGTCTAAGAAAGGAAAAAGCCTGTAAAATGAGCAAAAAGTTGTTTTATTCTCCTTGGAAACTTCAAATATTAGAGAGACAACAGCAGATAGCTAGAAATACGATTCCTATTTCATATGAACTTAATTTACTGGGGTTTGGACTGTATGAATTAGAATTTGGCAATGAGATTTTAAGATTTTAACTGTTCATGGTTTCTTGGTTTATGCTGCATGCACATATACAAGGTCTTAGGAAAGATATTAAATTGATTAAGCTGTTGGAAATAGGAAAAAACCAACCTTAATGCTAAAAATTTACCAAAATTGCAAGCAGATTGTCCTCTTCAAATATACCTTTTTGGATATCCTGTTTTCAATGTGAAAATAATAAATAGTGGTTTTCTATTGTCTACCAGTTTCCTCCCTACTTGTATTGCAATATAAGGTCTAAAATACAGGGAAATACATTAAGCAAACAAAAAAAGAAACAAACAAAAAAAAGATATAAACTTTCAAATCCTTGAAGTTGGTAATTGGAAACATGTTCTGTCTGAACACCTACGGTTTATTCAAATGGTGGAAGAAATTAGATTTAAAATGATGCAAGAATTTAGTATTTTACCACTGCAACTAGATCAATATCGGGGTGGTGGAGAAAAAGGCTTTGGGATAAGAAAATGCTACAGTTTCAATCTGAGCAGTCCTAGAAGCTATCTGTTAATGAAAAATAAAATCTATACCAATCCTGATATGAACAGAAGGAGGTTTTATAGAATGTGAAAAAATAACTCACATGTAAACACATATTGGAAACAGTTTTTCTCACTGTTAATAGAAGAAAAATTACTGTATTTCTGCAAGTTAAAACTGTAACAATTGTCAAATTACTAACTAGGTTAGAAAGTTCTCAATATTCTGTTTCTCCCACTGGAATATGTTTGATAAGACTCTGTGCTATTCTCTGTGCTTTTGTTGTTTATTATGCACACATATGGATTTTCTCATTGGGAAGAAGAGGTGCATATGGAGCAATATCTGGACAATTGCAGCACTGCTGCTCTCTTGATTTTCTCTTTAAAATCCAGCCCAAATAAAAGTAAACATTCTGCTCTTATCTGCTTTGCTATTAGTAATAAACCACCTCAATAATTTTTCTGCATGTGTCTTCTTTCTACATGCCAGTATTAGTAATACAACTGACACATAGCAACGTAAAATTTGTATGAATCTTTTATTGGTCCTTGTGAATTATATAAAATTGCTATTTAAAAGAAACAGTACAGAGATAATGGTAGCTGCAGATGAGGGCCCCTAGGCCTGCAATGGAAAGCCTCATTCATTGATTTTTTGATTGTTTTTTTTGTCTCCAATGATATTAAAATCTTTGCTAAAGAGTTAAAAGTTTAAAGTGTTATGATCCTTGAAGAAGTTGGATGAGCAAAAAGGCAGTTTCTCAAGAGTGCGCCCTCTCTCTGATGCTGAAATAGTTTCTAAATCAAGGAAAATGACATGAGATCTTGCAGAAGATCCATCCATCCACTTTAGATATAGTAGTCTTGTTTTATGAATTTGGTTGTGTACTTGGTCGATTGCTTCTTTCTGTTCTGTTGGTGTAAAGTCTGTTTTCTCCTTATGCTTTGTCCTAAATAAATTATTTGAACAATATTAATTTTTCCATGATGTGTCTCTAAGTCAAGATTCCTCTGGTGAAAACAAGTATATTGCATTTGAGTGTAGGACAACTGTACGATGTCACTTCAAAATAGATTTGCTAGTTAGACCTCTAAGAGGGAATGCCTGAAGCATGCAGAAGGGATGGGAGGTCAGTCTGGATACTGCCACAGGTAGAAATTTCAACTGCTCTGTTAATTTAGAATTGTTCTTTGATTTTCTTTTTTTGATTTTTTTTTTTTTTGACCAAGAGAAGAATTACATTTTTAATGTATTTCACATTAAAAGGAGCATCCAATCTTCTATAGGGTTTCAGTTTATTAGGGAGTCAACATTGGTACTAATTCCAGATTCTCTCTCATTCATATATAAAGATTTTTCTTTAACTCTAAGCAAAATGGATGAAGGCTCAAAGCATGAGGGTTCTCAGACCACTGGTCAAATTGAAAGTTGGAATTGTTATTCCACAAGACAGATTGTGCTGCAAATCTTCCTTTCTTAAAAATCTCCAAAGTGATAATTTCCTTCAGTCCAAAATCTAATTCTACTTTCAAAAAACTGCCAGAAACCCTTTCCTTACCTTAGGCAGTAAAACTTTCAAAGTAGCTATTCAGAATATTAGTATAAAACACCAACTGAACTGTCCTGTCCAAAACTCAACTATTGACATATTGCAGTCCACCTTTCTTAACAAACGCAAGCCAATGCTTAAAGTATCAAATTGCCTCAACCTGAAATTAAAGTTTAACTGGGGAAATAAAAACGAGCCACTTTTTTCCTGAATTCTGAAACATGGCAATGCTCTCACTTTAGAAAATGGCTCTGTCACTACCCTGTAGTAATCACTAGGGTTTTCTGCAGTTAATGTGGGAACAATAATTAATAAGGGAACACTTTATTTTACCCATAACTTATTTATTCACATGCGGTAACAGCCAATGATTAGACAAGATATTTTCATTTTGAACTATATAAACAATGCTTAGGTATGCTTCTGTCAGATAAGTATTTATAATTTAATCATTGGGACCTTATTTCAATATTTGTCTTGCGCCTGAAACTCCCACTTTTCTGAAATCTAAGTGCTTCGTTCTCCCATGGGCTGCTCTTCAGCCTATCAGCCTAAACTATCTTTGCATTCAGGCCAATGCTTAGTCATTTTGAAAATCCCTTTTGAAGGCAACTTCATTCCACCTGATCAATCCAGCTTTATGACAAAGGACCAGCTTCAAACACTGTATTTAGCCTTCTTCAGTTGTACACGTTGCCACTGAAACAATGAGAAGCATTAAACATTATTATACTTTGATGTAGAGAAAGTGTTTGACTCCATTGAATGGTCCTGCATTTTTTTCCTGCTTTAAAAGGTTCTGGTTTGGAGTGAATAAGATTAAATGGATAAAGCTCCTCTATATTTGAAAGCATAGTTTAGATCAGCTATGCTTTTTCTAACAAAACCAGTTACCTTACTTTGCTTCAGCTGTTATAGAATTTCTTTCTGCGTATCTGTCAGAACAAAAGATTCAAAGGACTTCGGTTTGCTGATACTGCCAACTGTACTTTTCTACAAACTGATAATCCGCTCAGCTGCTACCCCGGCAAACTCTGACCTTTCACAAATGCACGTAATTGATCGGTAGAACAATTTGTTAACTGAAGCAACACGCAAAACCCACTTATTGCCTGCTCTCCTCCTGAATTAAACAAATGTTGTAGGTAGGATATATTAAAAGTAATATTGTCAATAGGTAGCTATGCTGCCTGAGGTTTCTTTGCAAAAACTGTATCATTAGAGAGCACATTCTGACACTGTCATTTTTTGCAATGTTCCTCTTAAGTCTTTGTATACCTAAAAATGAGGCTATAGGGTATGGGCAGAGAGGAGAATTTTGTCTAATGTGGAGGGAGTGGTAAAGAATGTGGAGGATGAAAAGAAGTGATGAACGAGAGCAGAAAAGGCAAAGTGCAGAAAGATCAACCAAAAGAAAAAACAATCTTAAAGCATTGTGCTACCTGAATATCACTGTCATAGAAGCTCGAAATGAAACAGAAAGCAACAGTTGTTTATGCTAGCAGAGGCTGCCGCAGCAATGAGGAAAGCTCAAGTGTTTTGGTGGAAAAAAGCTTTCAACCATCTGGTGAAATCGTGAAAACTGAAATGTCTTTGAGGACTATTGAGAAGTACTTTTTTTCTTTCCAAATTTGTGGGCAAAATTTTTGGTGACTGCCATCCTAATTTGCTGCTGTAACACCATAGATTGGCCAGGGGACAGGGCCATTAATCATGTGCAGTGAAAAAAAATTATTTTTTTCTGGTGGCTATGTGAGTCATTATTTTTTCTTTTTCGCAGCATTAATGGTAATTTTTTTTTTTTCTGAAGGAGTTGGCAACAACTTTTGCCTTATAAGGATAAAACAAAGTTAGAAAAAATAAACTCTTGAAATAAACAATCTCTTCATGAGTTAAAACTGCAATTTATTTAAAATTTAATGAAATGTTTTTTTAATGTATTTGTTGTATTTTGTCACAGCAGCAAGGGTATACATAATTTATATCTTGTTTATAAGCCTAACAAATGTGTTTTCCAGAGATAAGGGGTCTGTTTCTAATACCAGTTATTCATTGCATAGCAGAAGTTTCCTAAAAGGTTTATGAACATTACTTATGATTATTTGTTGTTGCTGCTGCTTTTTTTTTAATTGTAGACCCTGCCTTGCATGCCAGAAATCCTAATGCTTATTCACTTCACTCGATGTTCAGCAAAGATCAGCTTCCCTTCAGATAATTTCATAGACCAGCAGGGAATTCGCCGGCCTGTAGATGTACAACCCTGTTAACCAAGAAACTCTAATAGTTAATTACTGTTTACAGATATTCAGGTATCAAAACACCTGGGTACAAGATACTTGTCACTGAATTTACCTTGACGTTTTTAGCTTTGTATCCCAGTAGTTTGCAATCTAATCTAATGTATTACAAATCCAAATGCTAAAAGACTTATCCAATTGAACTATGTGGACTATTTTAGCTAGGTTTTCTAAAGGGATTAATTTCTCCTTAAGCATTGTAATAAAGTGCCATATTTTAAGGAGAACCAGCATCGAGAACTGAGTTCTTGACAATACACATACCAGTGCTTGTTGTACAGATTAAACTGGGTAAATCGTGGATGAAATCTTGGCGCCACTAAATTCAGTGGCAAAAATACTCTTGATTTCAGTGAAGTCAGGATTTCACTCAGCGTAACAGAAGCATTTTTAAGAACTCTGCTTGAAGTTCAGTCTCTGCCTCTTATAGGGAGAAAGAAGTTGATTATTACAGTGTTATCATCCTTTTTCCTTTCGTTCTCCGCTCAGCAGTGAAATAACACTCACTGGTGGCAAAATAGGTTTTAGAATTATCGCTCAGGGAGATGAATGGAGGACTTGCGTACTTCACTCCTAGATCTACTTTTGTTGCCGGCTGAACTGTCAGGTCTCACAGGCACTACAGTGTGCATTTCCTTTCACAGTGTTTTCTTCACCACAATAGATTCCTAAGTGTAGATTTTTCTTCCAAACGAGAGCTTATACTGCGGCTACATGGACAGGTTCTGATTTACCACACTGCTGGGAGTTAAGTTGAAGTGACCCCAACTTGCAAGATGCCCTCTTGGTAATCTGCAAAATTAAACCTCTAAAGAGCGAAGTGGCCTTGAGAACAGATATGAAGTTTTTCTGTGTTCTCTCTTATCTTTTAGGTTTCTGCGTACAGAGCTGGTTTAGCGGTCTGCCTCCTGGTCCCTGATGATTATAAACAAGCCTCTGTGGATGCCTCCAGGTGATTTTTCCTTGAACAGAGCTGATACCATTATAACAAGTTATGCTTTGTGGCTGAAAGAGTGGGGTATTGCATTTGGATGCAGAAGGGAAGAAAAAAGTTATTTTTCGTCTTCTGTCACTGAGCTCCTTTGTGTACTTGGGCAAATTAGTTCACCTCAATAATTTCCCCAATGTGTAGAAAGGGGCTAATGCTTCTTTATAAAAAGAACTGCTGGATCATAGGTTACCTCAGGTAGGGCTGTGACAGAACGTGTCCTGGCTGAAACACTGAAGCATGTAGGAGGAGAAGCGACAGTTCTTGGAGACTGCAGTAACAGAGGGGACACAGAAGTAGCAGTTCTTGTCCTTGTCAACAACTCTGCAGATAACCTTGGGAAAGTCACACATTCTTTTTGCATTTTAGTTTCCAGGAGCATTCTTCTATTAAAAAATGGTGTTGTGAGGACAAATTAATTAACTTTTGTGAGGTGTTCATCTACAACAGAGACTGAAAGTAGGAGATTTCTCTTTTGCTTTCACAAAGCAGAGGTGCTTCATGGGAGAATCTGGCCTGTGGAGTAAGGTGCAGTACACGTGAGAAGCAGGGCAAGGGTTCCCTTGTCATCATCACTCTCTTACAGAGTAGTCCAGAATATGCTAAAGCTCCTTCAGAAATTATAGATGGAAATTAACTATCACAGCAAATATGAAGCTACTATCTAGGGTAGCAGAACACTTCTCCAATCCTTTGTTTTTAAAATAGTCATGACTTACATAAAGATCTGATTTACGTCAGAAATCTGCAGCTATTTAGATATTTTAAAAACAATAAGTAATAAAAATTCAAGGAAATAATGGAAATGTGTAAATAATGGATCTCAAAGATTAGCTAGGGATCTAATATTTAGGTGATGTAATTATATTTTTGTTCCACTCACCAAAATTTATGGGGTGTTAGTTGTTTCATTTAAGAAGATAAATTCATGATGCAAACCTGTACACATACAATGAAAATGTACACATTTGTGGTTTTATGCACACAGCAGGAATCGCACAACAGCAGAAATGTTTTTGTTTAAAATTTCAAATGTCTTTTATCTGTTCAGGCCACTGGTTCATAAGGTTGGTTTCCTTGTCTCTACCATTCACTGAATGTCAGTTCCTTCGTGCTTCTGCTGGTTTTCACCTTTCGTGGTATTGTAAAATTGAAATCCAGTTAATTGCCCACCTAGGGTCTAAGTTTTAATATGTATCTATTAAGGCATTATTAAAGTGCTAGGAAACCCACCACCCAAGCGTGCACAGGATCTAGGCTGGTTGTCCCTACAATGGAGGATTTTAGGTGCTCTGTTAATTTTTCCGTAGTATTACAGTCACCATCATAAATCTTCTGTTAAGACTTCCTGTGCTTTCTCCTGGCCGCAGAAGGTTGCTTAGCAACCTCCTTGGTTTAGTCATGTGATATAAGTACTGGGATGCCAAAGAAGTTCACATTAAAATTATAAAAAAAAGAAGGAGGGGGTATTTGTCACTTACAGAATATGCTTTTCAAATTGACCTTCTAGGGGAAAAGAAGACTAGATTTTAATAACCTGAAAAATTGTTTTTAATTTGCTCAGATACTTGAGGTGCAAACATTCACTGAACCCCAAATTCCAAGCAATTAGTTTTGATTTTTTTACAGACAAATTCACTCCAGACTTCCAGTGTTCAGAGAAACAATCCACTGGTTGCACTACAGTGCAATCCCCCTTGATAACAGGATAAAATCGTATGTCTCTGCAAAGAGAATTAATGGCATTATGACATTTACTGAACACATAAAGTGCTTAAACACATCAGAAAATATGTGACTTTGTAAAGGACTTCAATTTTTAAAGGTCAAATTGTCTTTAAAGTAGAAAGATTTTTGAAAGCCTATTTGGATTCCTAATACAAAACTTAGTACAATCACTATCTATTTTTTTAAAAAAAGTCTTCCTTTCTTCAGAGTTGGTGCAGCCTCCAGCACAGAAGTTTTGAGCCAGCCTTATTGCCTGACAGAATTAATACCACAGAATTTCAGCCAGTAACGGTATAGTAAGGTAAACTTTGGTTTTCCAAGCTCATATCAGATGAAGAATTCTTGATGCTTTTTCTTTTCACTATGTTGAATAGTTAATTTTTTTTTCAGAGAAAATTAGGCGGGCAGGGCGAAAATTAGAAGGGCCAAAGCTCAAGCAGAACTCATCTTGGCCACCACGGTTAAAGATAACAAGAAGAGGTTCTTTCAGTATATCAATAGAAAAAGGAAGACTAAGGAAAATGTAGGCCCACTCACGAATGAGATGGGCGCCCTAGCGGTGGAAGACACAGAGAAGGCAGAGCTACTGAGTGCCGCCTTTGCTTCAGTCTTCACTGTTAAAGCTGTCCCTCATGAATACCAGGCCCTGGAGGCAAGGGGGAAGGTCTGGAGAGAGGAAGAGTTTTCCCCGCTAGGGGAATATCAGGTTAGAGACCACTTGGCCAAACTGGACATCCATAAGTCCATGGGCCCTGACGAGATGCACCCGCGAGTGCTGAGAGAGCTGGCAGATGTTATTGCTTGGCCACTCTCCATCATCTTTGAAAGGTC
>VWZL01003286.1:123222-167332 GCA_013396915.1 Stercorarius parasiticus
ATTGGAGCATCTGCCTTATGAGGAAAGGCTGAGAGAGCTGGGACTCTTTAGCCTGGAGAAGAGAAGGCTGAGGGGAGACCTTATTAATGTGCACAAGTATCTAAAGGGTGGGTTTAAGGAGGATGGAGCCAGACTCTTTTCAGTGGTTCCCAGGAACAGGACGAGGGGTAACGGGCACAATTTGGAACATAGGAAGTACCGATCAAATATGAGAAAAAACTTCTTTACGGTGAGGGTGACAGAGCACTGGAACAAGCTGCCCAGGGAGGTTGTGGAGTGCCCTTCTCTGGAGACTTTCAAGACCCGCCTGGATGCAGTCCTGAGTAATGTGCTCTAGGCAATCCTGCTTTAGCAGAGGAGTTGGACTAGATGATCTCTAGAGGTCCCTTCCAACTCTGGAAAAATCCCGTAATTCCATAATTCTATAAACTCCCATGTTTACGAAAAAATTGGTTAAAAATTCTCATGTTAGTGTAGATAATGATGTTTTATAGAGACAGAGAGAGGAAAACATATTAACATAAAAGTTCTGACTCAAACTTCTTTTGCTGAAAAACCTAAATTCTAATTGAGATTTTGAGCAAGAGGATTATATTTACATTTGAAGTTCTTAAAACAGTTGTAGTTTCCGAAATTAGATTCATATTAAAGATTTACAGAACTATTGTTTATCTTTTTGTACTGTGTTTTGGTTCTGTACAGCCACATTGTGACTTCTTCCTGTTTTGTGGAAAATTCCTTCCCCATTTGGAGATATCAACAAAATAAAAAAGACTCTGATGGTCACGTGGATTTGCTGTTGCAGCTAAATGAACTTTTAAAATGAAAATTCGTGTTGCTTGGCTGGTGCCTCCATTACCTAGTACAATTTCATTGTTAATTTAGAGATGTTATCTTATTCTCTTCTGTTTCCTAACTCCGCTCACCGAGCTGTTCATCAGTGCCTCTGGCTTGTGCTGATACCTCTTCTGTTAGAAGCAGACTGCAATCCTTGCCTTGCTCTGCCTGGTGGGAATATTTTTGCTTTCCTTGCCTTCATTACTCTCAGTTGTTCAGTCAGTTCCCTTTGTCCTTGGTTCTACCACCTCTCTGTTGGAACAAGAATATATTTTCCTGGCTGGTGAAAGGGTGTGAATCGCTGTCCTAACCAGTGCCTTGCACCTGCCTGCTGAGCCTACTCTGAATTTCCAGATAGATATGTATTTTCCAGATACATATTGTCTCTTTTTTTAAAAAATTAACATCAGGAACTCCTTTTGCAAAAAATCTAATCTCTGAAATCTGTGAGAGGCAACTCCGATAAACAGGAAGACGAAGTGAAAACTGACAACCAGATTTTATAAACATATGCATTAATTTGTTATTTGAAGCAAAGAGGACTAGTTACAACGCAGGAATATCCCAGCAGATTTATGAGATACTGTTTTCCTTTGCTTTTGATGGTTGAGAATAACAGTCCACTTAGAAGAACAGGGATCAAGACAATCGACAAAAAAGGTACATACAAAGACCCCTCTGAGTTGCTCTGCAGGACTGAATATGATGATAACTGAAGACAGGAAGTCCCCTGACTTCTCATTTCTTTTTCATACTTTAAATAGGCAAGGTATGGCATGGATAGTAAGACGATTACCTGTGCTTTAGGAACACTGAGGAATATATATATATTTCTTTTAAGCTTTACGACACCTGAGATTCAACCAATACGTTTTGTTTAGTTAGCGTAATACTGATGAATGGAGTAAGAATGGCATAATACTATTTATTTGCCAGTGGGTGAATTTTAGTGGTCTGCAGAACATGCAAAGCTTTTATTAAGACTGCCTAAAGCTATAATGTGGATTTCTACCTATTAGTTCACCTTTATCCTTCACATAAGCATTCAGGAGAATTGAATGAGTGTTTAAAAGGGCAGGACTTGTTTGTTGTCTCACAGTCCAGTGAAGATGTACCTGTGAGGAAATTACGTGAGAGCAGAACCAGCTTTTCAATTTATGAAGTTAAAGAAAGCTTTGTCAGAACAGCGTGGAATTTCATAACACTCCATTGAATATATTGGAAGGGGCTGGAGGGGAGGAAGAGCATATACATCACTGACATACTTCATCACTTCACACACAGACATCACATTCAATTAAGTATAGAGCTCTCTGTCAACAAACTTGACACAAACATCTAAGGAATGTCACCAACCCCCCAAAATCAATATTCAAGTTATGATGACTGACAGCTTACCAGCTGAGTGAGTGTCCCCTGATTTTACCTATTCTTGCTTCAAAACAGTGCAAAGTCCTTGTAGCATGAACAAACAAACTTAATTAACCATGGTGTATGGTTGAGTACAAAACAAGAGTCAACAATTCATACAGAATTTAAAAAAAACCCTGCTTAATGAAATTCAGATCATCAAGAAACTAAAATATAATGCTGTTAAGGAATCTGAAAATACAAATTCTCAATATCCTTGGAAGCTAAAGTTGCATTGTTATATAATTTATGCAAATGAATACAACTTTCCATGTAGAATTAAATCACTATAGACCTCGGGAAGAGTTTACAAGTGTTGACATGTTATTATCATTTTTTTTCCTGTTATATAAGAACATAAAGGGACTATAACCATAGGAGAAAAGACCAATGGGGTAGCTAGTTTGAAAATTACATCTTTGGCAACGGCCAATATTATATGAATGAGATGGAGGTTAAACATCCTACCTCTGAAACCCTACTCTCTATACGTGTAGCTCAATAGATGTACAATATATCTATAAAAGGAGGAGACCCTATAACTCATCATTTATAATGTTAATTCTACCACTGTTTTAGAATGTTTTAGGGGATGACAGCCTTAGTATGCTCAGGACTCTTCATGCCATGTGAGTAGTCTAATGGAAGGATGTATGTAGAATAGAATAAACTGGCCTCAAAAATTTAATATTTTTTTGTGAAGATAAACTCCAAAATGAGTTTGTCCTTATGGATCCTAATTTTGGCAACTTGGTCCTACTTCAAAATACACATCAGTAATAGCAATTATTTTGATCTGACAACTCTAAAAAGTCAGTATTGGGTACTTCTGCTGTCGTACAACTGACCCATTTAACATGAGCTTTGGTATTTAAATACAGTTTCAAAGTGTTCATGGGTGATGCGCAAAAAAGCACAAGTGCATGCAGCAGCACAAAAAGGTCTGATGTGTGTTATTTATCATTGTTACACTACAAATGGCTCAGGTATAACACCTACTGCCTTAAAAATATTACTTTGTAAAAGGGCTATTCACAAAATCACTGAATGGTTGAGGCTGGAAGGGACCTCTTGAGATCGTTTAGTCTAAACCCCCTACTCAAACTAAAGCAGGTTGCCCAGAAACATGTCCAGATGGCTTTCAAATATCTTCACAGATGGACACTTCACAACTTCTCTGGGCAACCTGTTCCAGCATTTGACTACCCTCACAGTAAAAGAGTGTTGTGTTCAGATTGATTTTTGTATTCTATAATTTATGCTGTCAGTGGGCACTGCTGAGAAAAGTCTGACTCATTCTTCTTCATTCCCTCCCATCAGATTTTTGTACATATTGATAAGAGCCCCCTGAGCCTTCTCTTCTCCAGGCTGAACAGTCCCAGGTCTATAAGCCTTTTTTCATAGGAGAGATGCTCCAGTCCCTTAACCATCTTAGTGGCCCTTTTTTGGACTATCATCTCCAGTATGTCCATGTCTTTCATACTGGAGGCCCAGAACTGGACACAGCACTCCAGGTGTGGACTCAACAGTGCTAAGTAGGGGGGAAGTATCACCTCCCTCGACTTACTGGCAATGCTCTGCCTAATGCAGCCCAGGAGGCAGTTGGCCTGCTTTGCTGGGAGGGTACAGTGCTGGCTCATGGTCAGTTAGTTGTCCACTAGGATCACCAGATCCTTCTCAGCAAAGCTCCTTTCCAGCTGGTCAGCAGTTAGAACCCAGTATGCACTGATCCTTGTACCCACACGTCCATCCCCCGCTATGCCACTTGGGGTGGGAAAGGAGTCCAGGGTGAAGTTGAGCCCAGGAAAGGATGAAGGAAATGTGCTGGTTTAATATTTGCCATTGTTTTCCACTGTCTGAATCAGGAATTAAGTATCTATTTCAATCGGCAATAAATTAAATTATTTTTCCCAAAGTCGAGTCTCTTTTGCCAGTGATGGCAATGGGAAGTAATCTCTCTGTCTTTATCTTGACCCATGAACTTTCTTGTTCCTCTTCTTTCTGCTTTCTCCCCCTGTGCTGCTGGGGCTGGGGGTGAGGGAAATGAACAATAAAAAGGGGGAGGGGAGCATTTGGTTGCTAGCCAAGGCTAAACCACCACAATCATCTGTTTCCTCCCCACATCATATCACCTGCAAATTTGCTGAGGGTAGTGTCCCATAATCCACATAATTAATGAGGAACTTGAACAGTATTAACTACAATATCAGCCCCTCGGGCATACCACTAGTGGTTTGTCTTCAACTGGACTTTGTGCCACTGGTTAAAAGCCTCTGGGCTCAGCCGTTCAGCCAGTTTTCAATCACTCCACTGTACACTCACGTAACCTGTACTTCATCAGCTTGTCTAAGAGAATGTTATGGGAGACAGCGTTAAAAGCCTTACTAAAGTCAAAGTAAATAACATCCACTATTCTTTCATTTAGCAAGTTAATCAACTCATTGTATAAGGCTAACAGGTTGGCCAAGCATGATTTCCCCTTTGTATTTCGATGCAGACCACTCCTGATCACCCTGTCCTTCGTGTGTTTGGAAATGCTTTTCAGGAGGATTATCTCCATCACCTTGCCAGGTACTGAGGTAAGGCTGACCAGTCTGTCTGTAGTTCTCCAGTTCTTCCTTCTTGCCTTCCCATCTTCCAGAACCTCTCCCAGTCAGCATAACTGTTCAAAGACAACCAAGAGTGACCCCCACAATGTCATCAGACAGCTCCCTCAACACTTATGCGTGCAACCTTTCAGACTTCATGGGTATATTTATGTACATCCAGTTTGTTTAAGTGCTCCCTGACCAGCTCTCCTCTGCCAAGTGTAGGTCTTCCTTGTACCAGACTTTTCCTTGGGTTTCAGGGATCTGGGATTCCTGAAGGTCGGTCTTATCACTGAAGACTGAGGTAAAGAAGGCATTGAGTACCTTGGCCTTTTCTGTTTTATTTGTCAGCAGTTCCCTTACTCCATTCAGCAGCAGGCTCAGTTTTCCCTTGACTCCCTTTAACTGTTATGTACTTGCAGAATCCTTTCCTATTGCCCTTCATATCCCTTGCCAGGTTCTACTCCAGGTCACAAGGTCTCTCTCACAGGAAGTGAAGCACTCCCTCCTCACCTTCCTGGCCTGTCCTTCCTAAAAAAAGCATCCATCCATCCATCCATGCATCCATGCATCCATCCATCACAGTCCTCCAATCATGTGAATTGTCCCACCATGACTCCCTCGTCCTAGTGAGGTCATAGCACAGTAACTGTACAGACTTCTAAATCCTGTTTTTCTTCTAATTCCATGTTATGTGCATTACTGAAGAGGCTCTTCAGAGAGGCACCCAAGCATGCTGATTCCCCAGTACAGGCTTGAGAGCATTCTCTGTAAGGCTGTTTCACATGCATTTCCATCTCTACATGCCCACACTTGAGGTGATTCCACTTCAGCTCTATTTTGTTGATTACTCTATCCTTTCTGTTCCCATCACCCCAGGCTCTTGGCTTGCCTACTCCATCCACAACTACCTTACTTGTTTGTTGAGGAACTAATCCCTCATCCATCACTACTATAGGTATCCTACAGTGATTCCAGACAGAATTTTAGACTGAGAAAGAAAGGTAATACTCAGAGATGATAATATTTGGTTTCTGATCAGGCATCCACTTTAAACCCATTAGAACCAAGTAAAACCTAGTGGATAGACAAAAGTGCAAAGCACACAGGAGCAATAAAGCAAAATGAAGTCACAATTTCTTGATGCACCAGCATTTGGTTATCAAGAACTATTTTACATACTGTTTTTCTATAAAATGGCAAGTAGAATAATTTATTATTTTCTTTTGTATTTTAGTCATTGTAATTTCTTGTAACTGTTTGCCATAAACTGGCTAATCTTTATTTTTCACCTCTCCGTGTTCTAAGTAGAATTTGCTATTGCTTATTGCTACACTGTTGAACTGAGACTGCAGCTTCTTTCATTAATGCATCCTATAGCCTCTGTTGTTTACATGGAGTCATGATGAAAATCAAAATGGCTATATGCATGTACAAGATGATATATAGAAAATACCTGTATTCATTTTCTAATGCAGATTTTAATGAGAAAATAGCACAAAGAAACATCTGCTTTCCATAAGTATTCCACCCTTTAATAAACTGACATTTGTTACATTTGTCACCTACAAAGGAATAAAACCTGTATTTGATTGTCTCCAGGAAAGTCTTTAAAAGAAAATATTTTCTTGTACTGTTCTAGGATCCTGCCAATTTAGCAGCCAGAAGAAGCTTTATGGTCTGAAAAGATGCAAGAATATTTGCCAGAGACTTCAGGAGCACAAATTTGCAAACATTTTGTACTCACTTAGCTTAGAAGGAACAAAATGTACTCTAACAAACAAAGCTTTTAAAATGTTCACTGAACACAGCTCCTTTAAATTTTCAATAAGGCTGCTGCTCCAATACAATATTCAAACAAGTAGAATAAGTCAGATTTACTGAGTGCTATTTTAAATTGGGAGTAAAGAGGGGAGATTTTTTTTCTTATTCTGAAGTTTAAAGACAGGTACACAAAATAACCTTTCAAGGTCAAACAGCAAGTGAATTGCTGAACTGGGCACAAAAGTCCAGATTTACTGTATGTAGCCTTGTATATTATCTAATAAATCACAGTGAACCTTTCCCCAAAGCTGAGCTCATTAGTTTGGCATTATTAGTGCTGTACCTTTTACCAATAAAAATCTGTCTCACTTTTGGGTCAAGATGTGAAGGTTGACATTGCAATGGAAGTTTATCCCAGACTGCTTGATCAGGATGAAAAATCAGATGAAGTCTTCTTTAACCAGCTCAGAAGTCTCTGGCTCTTATGGAGGTGCTGTGCTCTCCCTGGTGTCTTCTGAAAGGGCAACACAGCAAGACACAAGGAACCCTGAAGATTTCTGGAGGATGTCACGAATAACTTCTCAACACAGGTACTGGATAGGCTAAGGGGTGATATGAAAATGGATCTGCTATTCACAGACAGGAAAGAACCGACCAGGGATAGAATAAATAATGGTAGCATTGGCAGTAGTGACCGTCAAATAGTGGACTTAAAGACCTTGAGGTGAACGAAGAAAACAAGTAGCAGAGAACTGACTCTGAAATTTAGGAGAGCAACTTTCAGATTACTCATGGAACTTCCCTTCCCCTTTCTCTTCCCCTTCCCCTAGAACTGGCTCCACACGTTGAGTGGATGTAGCTGGAATTACACGGTAGGAGTGAGGCTGGAATGCTGATAACTGAGACTAGTAAACCAGAGAATCTGAGGCTGCATAGGATCCTGTGCAGATGGTTGCTTTTCAACACCTGCTTCCTCTGGTACTGTGTTTAGTTTAATCTCATTTGATGGTTTCGTCTGATGAAATGTAGTTTGTCTATATTTGATTTAGTTTTTGAGATTCTGTTTATAATGGAGACTTCCATAGACACTCTAAAGCATGGTTCATTTGACTAGTACAGTCCAGACACTTTATACCTTAAATGTCCCTATTCTAAACATTGACTAAAGGAAGGCTAATATAATTAGCTTAGAATACAGATATCTAATATTATGTGAGATAAATCCCATGTTTATAACATAAAATTAAGCTGGACTTGGGCAATTTTTTTAGAGTCTCTCTGAATGGTACTGTTTTTACACTCAAACGTTCTTATGATAAATACTGTGTTTAACCTCTGATGATAGTTTATGGGAAGCCAAACTCTCAGCAGTCATGCTTTATAAGGACCATGTTTCTTCTCATACCAAAGCATCCTTGTAGGAAGTGGTAACCCATCATTTCTTACAGATGGAAGACAGCAATGACCTGGGGAAATAATATGAACCCGATCATGGCATAAGGGAGAGTTAGCAAACCCAGATTAGTCTTGCCTAAACCCAAAAGTAGAAGCAAATACCTACATCAGATGTGTCTCATGTTCTGCTCTGTCTGCATTCACAGCTTGGCTGTTGAGAACTGTGTAGAACACATCTGGAATGTGTGATCATTGTTTTTTAACTTTTTTTGACTGGAACCTTCCTTTAGACTTTGCAAATACGTCTGAAAATGGCTCTTTATCCTGTAGTTGCAAGTTTGCATAACAGCAGTGGTTGTATGGAAGTCTTGACACAAAAAAAGATCCATTCATTAACATTCAGAATACACCTGCACACTGCTTGAGTTAATTTTTTTTTTTCTCTAATGCAGCACCTGTACATACACTACTTTCTTTTTCACCAGTGGCTTTTTGGCATAATACCAAAGCAATGGAAATGTTACCTTTGTTATAGAAAATAACAAGAAAAAAAGTACAACATGGTGAAACAGTAGGTTCCAACTCATTGGCACTCACTGTGTTATGTGCTTGAAAGGCTTTAGGAATACTGAAAAAAGTAAACATAACCATGTTCGGGAAACTCATAGAATAGGAACAGCTGATGTCCTTATCACCTCTCATTTAAATTCCCAGAGGCAGTAATGTTTAGTTCCTTGCCAATAATTTGTTTATTCCAGGCATTTTTATATTTGTCTTCCCCCCACCCCCCCAGCAAATGTAGATGTTTGCAAAGAAATATCATTGATGGATGGTGAATGGGTCCCACAGCAATGACTTTTCAGTCCTCGCTCTTTCATCATGTTTTGTTTAACTGGAGAAACCTAAATTCATTTTCCTGCTGTGAACAAATGTTTCTGCTCATATTGCTTGAATTTTGGCAGTGATCTTATGAAACAGGAGACTGAGGTCAAATGCAGAAATGATGCAAGAGGCTCTTAGGCTCTCTTTAATGGTCTGGCTTAAAAGCAGTAACCTCTTATATCCGTTGCCAGTTGCTAAGCATGGAAGTTAGAACAAATAGCACTTCCTTGAATTTGAGTTCAATTTCTGCAAATGCCTCATTTACATGCAGATTTAGCCATGAGGGTTACTGCAACATTTGCTGTATTTTGCACTTCTTCTGAACTGTGACTTCACCATCTAAACGGGATGCCAAAAAAATTTCTTCCTTCATCTAAATGAAATCAGTTACTTCACTAAAAAGTGAGAGCATGTAGTGGTATAGAGAGAAAGAGACAGGATGTAAGATCATGTTACTGTAAAAATCCAGAGAGTAGCTGATGCACTTGAGTCATACCTGGTAATATACTATGCATAGGCTGCAAAAAAATTAATAGAATATGTGAGTAATATATGGAGGAGTGAGTGATATGTGTATGGGAGAAAAGTTTAAAGGGAGTCTGACTCATTTGGAGGCAATCATAAAACTCTTCCTGGCAGCAGCACCAAAGGTACAAAATCATATAGTCTATTTAATAGAACATTAAATTAAAACCCCAACTAGAGAAGGATGTGGCAGTTCTAATGTATTAAGCAAATTGTTGGGGTCTTTTTCCCAAGTAATTACAAAGTGACGATCCACTTGAATCACAAATAACTTTATTTACATTTGGCTTACTGGTCTTGGACAATGACTTGACAGAACTGAGGACAGCAACTGATCAAGGTGCTCAGCTGTATGCAGTGCTGGAAGCTTATGTTTGTCAGTTAAGTGCATTCTTCAGTTGCAGAGATCTCCAGCATCTGGAAAGAAAGCAGGCCACAAGCAGGGTGCCTGCACAGGTGGTGGGTTGTAGTTACGGTAGTAGATTATATTGAGAGTGTCTCTATTACATAGTGCTGGTACTGGCTCGGTGGTGCAACCTCGCTGGTGAAAGCAGTCCCAGAGTGAGGATTTCACTACATCATCATATGAAATTATGTAATCTAACAGGGATTTTTTTGAGACTTGAGGAATCAGTGACTGAGACTCCCGGCTATTCCAACTTCATTAGAAACTACAAGGTAGGAACTAGTGTTGCCATTATTGGTGAAAGCAACATGAGAAAGACTGCTTACCGGGATACAAATAATTAAAGGATAAAAAAGTGGTTGTCCAGGAGCAAGGTTAGGCTGTTTATGTCCCGCATGATTGTTCAAGATGAAGTATGGATTCACCAAGTTGAAAGAATTTGGATTGCAAACTGACAAGCTTTATCTGTTTTATAGCTCGTAAAAGAAGACGACGTTTGCAGGTTTGGCTTTCTGCTGGTTTTCTTATAGAATTTGCTGGCTTGCTTATAGGAAATATATGCCCTTAAAATTATTTCCTTTCCCCTTCCAAGCAATTTGTGACATGACCAAAATAAAGTGCTTGGTTTGCATCACGTCTTTACAATGCACTTTTGCTAGCAGTGATTTTTGGGGGTGATTCAGATCACACTGGGTAACAGCTATAAACAGGTGCCCAACTAGCAAGGAAGAAGGCTTCCATGTGTATGTGTATATCTAACAAGGCTGCTTTTAACATGAAAGCAGTCAAGGATATTCTGCCTGTGGCAAGGTCATGCAATGGCATTGAATTTCTTTTCTGTGATAAGAGAAGACATTTATCGGGCATTAGAACAAATGGATGAAGGGTAGGGGGATAGTTTGACAGACACTTTTAGGCATATTAAGATTTCATGCCTGCAAAGATTTGCAATAGCTGGATGATACATCTAAAGAGCATCCATAGAGAAACTAAATCACTTAGAGTCAACAGTGGCCAGGTCCCCAATGTCAAAATGTCAGGCAAGAATTTTTGTATCCTTGCATGTATTTTAGGTTAAAAGGTTGTTTAAAATGGCATAGGATGGAAGCTGGCTTATAAAAGGGCAAAAAACCTTACAAAATGTGAAGGAAAATAGAGGAAGGAGAAGTTTAGGAAATATATTTAGGGAAACGTAGAGAAACATGGTTAGCAGACAGGCAGGTTCCTTTATGTAATACATTGAAGGAAGGTTAATATATTACACACAGGAGGGTAATAGGTCATGGTATAACACCACAAATGAACTTGACCTAGGCAGAGCACAGGCTTGTTAAGCATTGTTTATTTCTAAAATCACTGTTATGTTGGATTCATAAAAGCGAACTAAGAATATTTCTCTTGCTGTGCAGAGGCTTGTCTTGTGGTATCAGCAGTCTCTTTGACACTAAAGAAGAATTGTGACAAGCACCCTTTATCTCTACAGGGTGCATTAGGAGAGTAGATTTGAGGAAAGGGAAGAAGGGATGTCATGACTTTTCTCATGCCTCTGTTGTCATGATCACATTATAAAGCTGCTGACTATGAGATTACTAAGTGAACTTTCATTATTACTTTCTCCTTTAAGCAGAGTAGGAATTTAACCACCATTTGTTCATGTTCCTGCTCTTTCGGCTGTGACATATTAAAGGCACTAATACAAAAATGGAATTGGTTTTGTCAGATATTTTTACAATTGTATTTGTGGAGTTGTTTTGTTGCTGTCTGCAGATGAAGTACAGCAGAGGCTTTGCTCGTCTTTATAACTAGTGGTAGTCTGAATTGTGTTAGTCTGAATGCTGCAGGGCTACCTGGGCTACTGAGCAGAGTAAAATACTGCTCAATCTGGTCGGGAAGGGTAGAATAAATGGGTTATGTATTTTTTGACTTATAGGCTGCAGGTGTGTACGCAGGCCTAAATACAAGCAATGAACTCATAGTGAAGTCTTTTTACACCACCTTTCTATGTAGCTTGTGATATCTCACTGTGTATCTGGATTACTTTTATCTCATTATTTTGAAATTTGCTTAGAAATAAGGAAAGAAAGACATAAGCAAAGTTGGTGGAATATTTGTGACTGGATTCATAAAGTGGTCTAATTGTAATGATGCTATTTCAGGCAAAATCTCCAAAATTAAGCACTTTGAGCCTCCTACAGAATGCATGAATAGAGAGGTAACTGATTAAGATTGGGATCAAAAACAGTCTTCATAAGGGGAAGAAAAAAGTAGGTTGTCTAATGGTGGCCGATAGAAAAAAACTGAGAATACAGCTGGGTCTGTCTGCTCCAAAGTTCAGACATTTTCTAGAGTCAGGATTGACTCCATCACCTTTTCTCATCAAGCAAACAAACAAAATTGCAAAACCCAGGCAGGAAATAATTATTTTGAGTTTATCTCTGATGCTTGCATAACTTATCTGGCAGGAAACAGGACTGGGGTTCTAGAATCTGTTTGTGCATTTCAAAAGAAGTCCTTTACTTTGTCTTCCAAGAAACTGCTCTAGACATTCAGTTACGCTTCTTCTCAGTCTCTTCTCTGACAACGGATTCTGCATTCTTTTATGTGTAATAGAAGGGATTGAGATTATTTTTGTCTTCCTTTCCAGAAACAGCCTATTGCTTTGTTGCTGAGGCTGGGGTTTCAGATTTGATCTTCCTTGTGAAAGCAATTGTATCTGGGTCTATCACAACATACACGATGCTACAAAGCATAGGACTACGGAAAAAGGAACATAGACCATACTGCCAGGCTGCTTTCAGAGAAAATAACAGTTTCTACCACTTTTTAGGAATTCCTTTTCAAGATATCATGAACTGGTAGGCATGCTTTGAGAGCCTTTGCTAGGTTACTTTCCTCAGGATTTAGTTGGGGCATTGTTTAATTTCAGGATGACAGTGTTTTGTTCTATCAATAATGAAATGGTTCTACATGTATACGCACAGAAGCAGAGTTTCAGGCAGCTTCAAGAAAAAAGTTGAGCAGTATGTGCTGTTAAGCTGCAGCTTGGTTAGATATCAGTCAGTGAGAAATGGATCATGATTCTGATCTGAAATCTTTTGTCAGGGTCATAATTGCTATTATTTTTCTGACTATAAGAGAAAATATTACCCACTAGTTTGTGTCCTGCAATTTTATTTTTTGAGGATCTCTCCATTTTGGGGAGTTTCTCCCTTTTGACAATTCTATTGTTAGTTCAGGTAAACACAGCTAAAGTAAATTGTTTCATTATCGTTCCTTAATGCTTATCCAATAATAATGAGACGCTGAATCCAGAAAGGTGTTGGCTTTCATAGCATTGAATACAAATGGTCAAGTCTTCTTTGTTACTATTAGGCCTGCTGAAAATGTTATCCAAGAGCAGGAGTTGGTCCTCTGAATCTAGTATTTAGAGATTGTGGGCTCCCCTTAAATGATATTGCACACCATTAAGTATTTCAGAATTATTATTTTTTTCTGTTAGCTTGTTTTGGAAGACTCTGATAGGCATAAAATTGCTGGATGTAGCAAATATTACGTATTTGGATAATTAATTTAGCTTAACTAATTAACAGTCTTGAGAATATATTACTAAAGCAAAGGGGATCTAAATGTCACACACACGCTCCATAAAAAGAAGAACGTGACAAAGTGTGTTATCACAGTCAAGCTGTTTCTTGGACTTGCTTCAGGAAATACAAGTTAGATTAAGTTCCTTTTGGTTACAAGGCAATATTTTTAACATTGTTTCTCAGGCAAAGAAAAGGTTAGTTAAGGGGGAGGGTACCTTACTGACAGGTCTCAGCGGGAGCTGGGTCTGATATGGGGATCTGTAAGGTAGCTATGACATTAACGGCTAGGAAAAGTGGGATTACTTTCCAAAGCTGAGATCTACCTTTTCTGTCTATTTGGGGTCTTAAAGATCCCTCATTAACGTGAGCTTTAAAAGTCATTTGTTCTTCTACGTAACAACAACTGCTAACATTTCACTTATCTGTCCTTCTTTAATAGAGAAATATGCCACATCCCTTAAAAGAAAAAAAAAAAAAGGGCGAGGTGGGGGGAGATGGACAAACAAACCTACCACAGTGGATTTTCCATTTGGAGATATTTTCAGTAAGGTATACATTACTGCAGTTTTCCCATATAAAGTCACTTTATTTTACTACATGCTGATCTGTGGTCTCTCATAATACAAGAAGATTAGAAATCTGTAGGGGAGTGAGAACTCTTTCTTTTATAATTGTATCTCTAGCAAAGGGTGTTTATCTCCAATGTAGGCTTCTAATCACTACCATACCTTAATTAATCTTTGAGTCCTCACAATATTGGCAGGTCCAAGACTGCAATGGATTTACTATGTAAATATGCTGGCTTCTTCTCAGAAGACTGTGAACTAAGAAGCAATAGATGAGATTCCAAACAGGAAGGCACTAAGAGTAATTTGCCATCAAGATTGATCAAATTTGTCATTTAATATCTGAAGTGCTTTATTCCATGTTAATATATTCCAAATTCTTGAAAGAATGTGAGTTTTAACTGAATGTCATTGTTTACCTTCAAGTGTATCAAGCTGATCTAGCAAATGGAACATTGGTGCTGTTTATAGTACTCTTATTAGACTGTAGCAGAACAAAATGCTAAAAAACATTTCATAAGCTAAAAAACCCCTCACAATGTTATCACATTTCAAAAGAACATGCATAAGAAGTTTTTCAACGGTTTTGGATACCATTATCTGGGCTTTCCACAAGGAATGCAGTAATTAAAGACCCATATCATTCTATCTTCAATATATAACAACTGAACCACAAAAATTTCAGAATCTTGAATGAACTGTAATCATGGAAGACATGACACTATTATTAGTAATTATAGGTCTTTAATATTCTATGTTTTGGAGTAGGTTCAGCACAGTTAGTAACTCTGTGGTACTGAAAAACAAGAATTGACACTTCCTTGGTAATTTTTTCTTCTTTCTAATGCTCAAATGACAGTGTCAACGTACACTGTCTGAAGCTAAGAAGCAGCTAGCTATTCTAGTAGCTGGGCTCTTCCATGATTATTCTTTGCAATGGCTGTCCTCAAAAACACTAGTAGAATCCAGCAGGTAGTACCCATGAATTTCTTGTAGGCATTGGTATGGTCTATTGCTACGGTTTTCCTAACAGTGCCACAGAAAAATCTGAGGTTTTTGTTAAATATTTGTGCTTGTTCTGCAGCATTCATACAAGAGTTAAAAATGAAAATTACATGCAACTAATGTGTTCAAATAAAAACATAAAGCCAGAAGTTATTGTCTATGATACTTCAGACAAATGCTGTGTAAGTTATTCTCGGTTTGTATGTTTCTCTGTGTCTTTTTTTTTTTTTTTACTTTGGAACACGATAAATTAAATCCCTAAGTGGTGTATAGGGCATAGCATTTATTTACTGGGCATTATGCAGCATAGCCACTACTAATTACCAGCCACAGCAAATCTGACTAATGCTATTTTTCTCTGGCTCAAGTTCTACTTAGCAGTTTTGTTTTTTAAAGTTTAAAATATCAGGTCCTAAAATAGTTTAAGTTGAAGAATATAACTTTCGTGGTTAAACTATCTTTCGAAACCCTTCAAAACATAACGATTTTTTTTTTGAAGGTCAATATATTGCAGCAGCTCTGAAGAAATATGTAGTCTGCTAGCCTTTAGTTGCACTATGAATGAACAGCAGATAGAAATGATGCATGCTGATAACACAGTCTTGCATTTACGCTGGAGGTATTTAAAAGATGTGTAGATGTGGTGCTTAGGGACAGGGTTTAGTGGTGGACTTGGCAGTGCTATGTTAATGGTTAGACTTGATGATCTTAAGGGTCTCTTCTGAGCTAAATGATTCTATGAATTTATATCAAAATTTATTTCCAAATTTGTTACATGTGAAAGTGGCAAAAGGAAGAAATTGAAATTTAACTTTATAGGTTTAGATTAAGAATGTTTTCATCCATCTTCTACATCTTCATCTGTATCTCTTTTCATCTGTCGTCTACAAGAAAATCACCTCCTCGGTGCCAACTTACCACTTTCCTTGCTTTGAAAAGATATTTCAGACCAACAGCTGCACATGTTACAGAAGATAAAACATTCCGCACAGTAGCAACTAGCTGGAGTTGGGAAATGTTAATCTTTGCTGAGAGGGTAGTTAAATTTCCCTAAAGAATAGGGAACTTTCTCATCCACGCGAAGAGGCTCCCCAAGGTTCTGGTTGAGGTACGAGTTTGAAAACTTTAACGCGGCTTGTATGCCACTAGCTATTCAAAGGAGGTTACCTTTTCCTCTGCTTCTTGCTACAAAGGGTTCACATAGACAGCCTGATGGCTTTTAGGTTATATAATTTTTTATGATTTCTCAGCAGGATCAAAGTAAAGGTCACAGAAAAATAATCTAAAATTCACTTGTACATATATAAAATATTTCAATGATCCTCAAAGGAAAAAAAACCCAAAACCTAACACCTTTTGAAAATGCAGTTTCCTTCCTGGATTCCTGTCTTCATTCGCTTTTCCTCTGTAACTCCTTCTCTTTTAACCATTACTGCTTTCTCCATTTGTTGTATCCTTCAATCTCAGGTGGCTGGAAAAGTCCTTTTAATGCTCTCTAGCAGTTTCTTTTTTCTACTAATTCCAGGCTGCTTCTTGGCTCATCTAACAACTTTTCTCATCATACATCTCTGTTACTTCAGTTCTTCTTTATTGATTCTAGGATGTTGCTTTCATTATATTCTTTCTGGTATGGCTGTTGAATTAAAGAACTAGCCTGTGTCTCCTGCATGATGCTTTTTTTGGCACAGCCTTGCTAAGTCTTAACACACACTGGCTGCAGAGTCTCTCCACTCAGTGGTAGGTAGGAAGGATGACTGGAAGAAGAATAGTTATTGAATGAGAACAAAAAGCTACTTCTCATTGCCACGCGGTCTTGAGAAATTGGCTACGATATTGATTTACTGGGACAGTAGTAGACTTGAGCAGATTAGAACTATTGGCAGCATGAAAGAATGACTGTCTGGAAGGAGTGATTGGGGACAGAAAGTGGAACGGACAGGACTGTAATACTGTAAGATGAGTTTGTTAAAACATATAATAGTCTTCCTGAGAGGACATCTGTGCCCAGAACCATAAACTGTGGACACAAGGACATCGAAGGACATAAAAGGAAAAATGGGATTAGATTTACTGTTATTAATTCCACCCAGCAGGTGTCATCTCCCTTTAGTTATATGGAGTTACACAGAAAATAAAGTTTTCTGCTTGTTTAGGTCTCAATTCAGCAAAATACTTGAGCATATCCTTAAGTCCATAAGAATTCCAGTGCTATGCAATGAAACTTAGATGTGTAATTCAGGTTAAGGATACAGTTAAGTGTTTCCAGAATAGACATGGAAGAGGGTCTCAAGAAATTAATTTCATTTTGGTTCAATGCATTCAAGGCAATTTATTTCTGTTCCTTTTTGTGTTCCCAGCTCCATTTTACTATTACTACTTGTTTGCTTTGTTATTTCAGAGCTGCCAACTGTCCCAAACCAGCCAGGACCATCCATATTTGAAAAAAAAAAAAAAAANAATTTTCTCAGGGAATGGAGTTTTCTCTGAATCTTTTAGGCCTGCGAGTCTGCAGAAGGCAGCTTCCCCTTTTTTCTGTATTCTAATTAATTTCTCTAATTGGAGGAACCCCCACTTTGCAACTGCTTTATAGGCATTTATGATTTTGAATAAGAAAAGTATACCTGGCCAATGGAGACAATAGTGTTCTCAGGAACAACACAGAGCTCTTAGACTTCCACCCAACCTAGTTAGGAAACTGCTCTCTCTGGACACATAAGCTGTGTTTGGCCACATCTACAGTTTCAATTGCCTTGAAAAATCTCATCTGTGTTTTCCCGTGAAGTAATATTGGTTCTAGATTCATTACAAAACTTTGTTGTTCTTTTTCTTAAGCTAATAGAGCTTCCCTTTGGTGTTGCTGTTATTGAAGCTTCTGGATATCTTGTTTCTTTATAATGCTAAGTTAAACTACTGTCATGGATTAGAAATATATACTGTCCAAGCATGTGATAGGGCTTCCACTGTTGCTTGTGGGTCACAAATATGTTTTTCTTCCTTGACGCTTCTAGAATTTTTGTGTGTTTGCTTTTCCCTGAACCACTGCATTTTGACCTTCCTCTGAATGTTACAGAAAAGGCAGTCTTGGCAGGATGTGTTGCAGCGATTTAAAAGAACAAATGTCCATGATCTTACCTGATCTCTTTGAGTGGCATTATTAATTGTGATTTTTGGACTTGTACTATGTCTTACGCTGGTTAAAAGTTGCTGGGAATTGTCCTATACCTAAACTTCTTCATTATCACCAAGGACTAGAACAAGTAGTCATGTCAATTCCTTCCAGTCCTATGGTCCTAATTCTGATATCTTCCGACATCTATTATTTGAGTTAGAAAGGTCAGTTTGCTGCTTCTATTAAAAGCTAGGGGACCTAAAGTTGTTTGATATTTGTCAGACTCCCACAATGTTCATTCATAAAAAATTTACATTGTAGTATGGAAAATTTTCTCTACAAATAGCAGGAAAAATTCTTGCCTTTTGACACACACAGAATATTTTTTGGAGTAATCTTGGTTGTCATTTACTGAAACTCGTATATGCTTTGAATAAATCTTACTATAGTAAGATTTCCCCAAAGTAAAATTAAATTCTGGTACAGTATGTGAAAATTAAAATACTGTTATTGCTCATTTATAAATTGGTACATTATTTTAGCGAGACAGTGTTCAGGCAAAAAGGGTAAAACAATTCTAAAGGAAAACTATTGAAATTAACATTTGAATACTATCCATAGTAAAATTATTTTAGCTGTCCTTAAGAATTTTATAAACATATTAGAACTGTCTAATAATAATCTTCTGTAAATATCAATAAATACATTATAAAAAGACAAATTGTTATAAGGTTTGCGTTAGACACTATGTAAATAACTTGGACGTTCTAATAGCTAAAGACTTCTCAAAATAATAACAGGCTTTATTATATATGTCCTAGACCAACATAAAAGGCTCGGTCCTTCAAAAAGTCAAGGCTTTAATCCAGCATACATATGATCTACTTCCTGTCATCTAGCAGGTCAGATAATGACATAGAATCAGTATCTGAAATTACATACAAGCCTCACATACACAAAAGTATTAGATACGTTTGGAGATATAAAGTGATATCCCTCAAAGATGGGTTGTGGCAGTATCTTTCCCAGACATATTTTTTCTTCAAACACAAATACAATTTGTTCTTTCTCTAAAATATTCATTGAAAGGTAAAAAGCAAACGCAGCTATATAACTACCTAAAAGACATAGACATACTTGAAGATTTTTTAATATGTTTTTATGGTTTTCTGGCTAAAGTGAAGAATCATCTGCCAGTTTTTTCTTAGAAATTGTCAGAAAAACAATTCTCACTGCCGTTCTAGCACAACATAAACCCAATGTACATTTCAGCAATAGCACAAGGTGGATTACTTACACAGAAGTTTAATCTTAGTTTGCTGGATTAGAAATTCTTCCATTTTATCTCAGATGAAGAACAAATAAATATTAACCAGGAACTAGCAAATAAAGTATCTCATTTTAGAAGCTGAAGAAATACTTCAAAAACCTAGGCTTTAGCGCAAGCACTTGATCTTATCAATGGGACACAGCACAATTGCATTGCAGTAGTTGTTCATGTTTTAAAACTGTCTTTGAAACTTCTGATGAAAAAAACCAAGTTATAAAATGTAATTAAGTGTTGGTAAGCATTGTGAATGGTTAGATGCCTTGCAAGTGACCAGACAAAGAAGTTGTCGTTAACCGGAGTGACCAAGATCCCAGGACGGATCACAGGGAGGACACAAGTATTATGGAGACAGTCTCTGTAAACAGGGAGGTAGACATAATCATTGTTTCAGGAAAACATTAGCAGTGAGACTTTTCAATACTTTCTGGTAAGCAAGACAGAACATGTAGGTGCAGACTTACTCCTTTGGTGGACACCAAGTAAAATATTTGTGGAGAACGGTAATAAAGGAAGAAACATTCAAGGACATTATCAGGAGCAGGTTTACACTAAGAGAGGGGGAGCTGACCATAAAGAACAGTTCAACAATCCTCCCTCACAAAAGGAAGTGATATGATTAATTTACTAAGCCCAGAAAACAAAGAGATATTTTAAAATGAAAGGATACTATGTCATAAATCAAATTGAATCTATTGATTAAGTTTTTTAAGTGACTCGCTTCAAATAGCAACTGTGAATCACCTTTTAAAAGTTCTCTAATTTTGTAATAACTGCAATGATTGGGACTTGATTTCTTTTATTGCATTTGCAATGTGCTATCTGCACTGAATGTTCGTTTGTGGTTTTAGTAAAGGGACTAACAGATTCATTAAATGCATTTTTTTCATACTTGGTAATTGCAGATTAAATACCATATTAATTCCAAAATATGATTTCTTCATTGCCTCTGTTTTCTGCTGGGCTGTTCCTTTAATCTGAATGATTCTTTTTATAAGACCTTGACCGGAATTAAATAAGGGTTGATACCATGGTTTTTGCCAGGAATAATTTCCCTTTGCCGTACTATACTTTATTCTATACTGTATGCTGTTACACTAATTAGAGCTGCCTGAAGCATACATATTTTTTTTAATGGATTCTGCCCCGAACCATCTGCTGTATGTGTACTTTCATCTGGCCCACCCCAGATCCACTTTAAAAATGTCCAGACATAAAATAACTGGAGCTCAATAAACTATAATTGAATTTAATGGGCATAGGATTGCTAAGAGGATGTTGGCTAGGAAATGAAAAGCTACTCAGAGACAATGCTAGCCATTAACTGTAACAGTTCATTCAGGAAATCCATGTTCAATTTCTTGGTCTATATTTTCTACAATTTCCAACTCTGTGTATTCTACAAATAGGCTTTTTATTTTGGCAGGAATGGTACCTGGTCCTGTCATTCAAGCATCACTATACTGGAGAGAAGAATTCGTCCAGCTCTGGAGTCCTCAGCACAAGAAGGACATGGACCTGTTGGAACAGGTCCAGCAGAGAACCACGAAGGTGATCAGAGGGCTGGAGCACCTATGCTATGAGGGCAGGCTGAGAAAGTTGGGGTTGTACAGCCTGGAGAAAAGAAGGCTCTGGGAAGACTTTATAGAAGCCTTCCAGTACCTAAAGGGGGCCTACAGGAAAGATCAGGAGGGACTCTTTATCAGGGAGTGTAATGATAGGACAAGGCGTAACAGTTTCAAACTGAAGGAGGGTAGATTTAGATTGGATATCAGGAAGAAATTCTTTACTGTGAGGGTGGTGAGGCACTGGAACAGGTTGCCCAGGGAGGTTGTGGATGCCCCATCCCTGGAAGTGTTCAAGGCCAGGCTGGATGGGGCTTTGAGCAACCTGGTCTAGTGGGAGGTGTCCCTGCCCATGGCAGGGGGTTGAAACTGGATGATCTTTAAGGTCCCTTCCAACCCAAAGCATTCTATGATTCTATAATTCCAGAATAATCTCAAGGACATAGACATTGCATTATTTGGAATGGTATTTTCAGAAATGAAATAATCAAAAAATATTAAAACCAAATGCTGGTTAGAGTCTCATTTATCTGTTTGTTTTTTCAATATTGTGTTATTTTAAAAACTTCTATGACCAAGTAATGTTGCATGTGCCTTTTTCTCTCAGTGGAGACTAAGATTAAGACCAAAGATTTTTATTTTATGGATAATTTTCAAATCTATGTTGTACATATAAGAAAATGTATTATATTTATTAATGTTGATGAACATTTGGCAGTCAGAGTGTGAAAGATTATCCATATGACTGTCATGGTTTGGGCTGGACTAGCCACTGAATAAATGTCAGATGCTCTCTTTAACCTCTCTCCCTTAGAGGGGATAGAAGAATGAGAGAGAGACTTATGAATTGAAAAAGAAACTACACTAATGAAATTTTAATAACAAAATAATAATATTATAAGAATGTATATATATGAATGTGTATATCTGTATGTTCATATTCATATTTATTTGTGTATTTATAGTTTCTTGGTATCAAGAAACACCATTCATTCACTGGAATGTATACACACACACACACATGTATAAAAGTTTTTATATATATAAGGGTTTAAAAATATTTTTTATATAAGTTTTTCTAGTGAAGTTTTACTATAATGACTAACTTTGAAAGGATCTTCTGCTGACAGTCAAGCATCAAAGCTTCTGATCCAAAACTGCATCAAAGCTAGTTTTGAATGTTGCACTGAACATCCTGAAACTTCTAAGTTCAGCCAAGCATTAAGGAAGTAGAAAAACAGAAGCCTTGTCACTCAAGACTCCTAATCATATGAAATAAACTTTTAGAGCACTTCTGAAGCTAACAGAAAAGATCACCCATTCCAGAATTATACTTCACTGTAGCAACTTTTTGTTGTACCTAGTACAAGACTTTTGTTTTCTACAAATAGGAAATGACTGTGCTGTCACAGAATATAACATCCACGTAAAATTCCAAACTAAAATTACAAAGAAACAGATGAAACATAAATCTGCCTGTGGAGTTCCTTCACTTTTTACTGAGATTTCTATTTTGTTTTTCAACATAAGTAACTTGTATGGTCTTTTTCAAGTATTTACGCATATACTGTCATATGTGAGTGCAAAGTGATCTTTTATAAACTGCATAATATTTGAAACTCCAAATAACATAATATAAACGTAACATAAATTCCATCATATTTGAAAAGTCATGGCAGTCAGGTGAAATCATCAATGACTGGAAAAAGGGAAACATTGCACACGTTTTTTTAAAAGTGTTAAAAGGAGGACCCTGGGAACTACTGATCAGTCAGCCTCACCTCAGTGCCTGGTAAGATTAGAGAACAACTCCTACTGGAAGACATGTTGAAACATGGAAGAGAGGGAAGTGATTAGAGACAACCTACACAGCTTCATCAAGCGCAAAGCACACCTGACTAATATGGTGGCCTTCTATGATGGAGTGACTGCATCAGTGGACAAGGGAAGAGCTGTGTATGCCATCTGCCTGGACTTCTGTAAGGCCTTTGATACAGTGCTCCACAACGCTCATGTTGCTAAATTGGAGAGATGTGGGTTTGGTGGATGAACTATTTGACGCATAAGGAATTGGTTGGATCGCCGCATCCAAACAGTCATCAGCTCAGTGTCCTAATAGAAACCAGTTACAAGCGGTGTTCCCCAGGGGTCTGTATAGGGACTGGTAGTGTTCAATATCTTTATTAATGACTGCCCTGCTTTAACCACAGCAGGCAGCCAAATACTGCGCAGCCGCTCGCTGCAGAGAAATTGTGGATGCCACATCCCTGTAAGTGGTCAAGTTTAGGGCAGACAGATCTTTGAGCAATCTGATCTACTGAAAGATGTCTCTATCCCATGTCAGGGGGGATTGGGCTAGATCATCTTTAGGGGACTAGTCTAGATGATCTTTAAAGGTCCATTCCAACACAAACCATTCTATGATTCTATGATTCTAATATACTTGAATCTGAGGCTTTCCATTGAAAACAATTATATCATTCCAGGAGTTGGTGGTAATTTCCACATACCCAAATCAGTGAAGCAGGGCTCAATATCTCTGTCCATCATTTCTAAAGGGCTAGTATTATTTAATTTGCAATGAACAGGTTTTCAGAAGGTGGCAACTCACTCTGCATCAGAGCTCTGACATGGTGTCGTAATGTCAAACACACCTCAGAGTTATGCTCCTTCTCACAACTGCTCTTCTCTTTGATGTTGTTTTCTCCATGCACTGGTTAGGGAGGTTACTCGTCTTCTGTCACTATGTTGTGTTTAAATCACAATTCTTACAATTAATGTTCAAGAAATCATATTCCATTGACAAACATTACGATAATTGTTATGCCATACCAGGTGAAAATGGATTCGACAGCTCCTTATAGGAAGTCATAATTCTAGTCTAGGCTTAATCAATTGCTTTTTTCCTGGCCAACATGAACAATTCTCTGTCTGTAAGGTCTGTTGTCTAAGGTCCAACGTTCTCTCTCTGTGGGTGTTTTATATGCTTGATTTGATCTGCATTTCTGACGTGTGCAAGAAACTATGTTGCAGCTTCCAAAGTGATAATGTTCACTTTGGTTGAGGATTTAAAATCTCTGATCAGTTCTTTTTATTTTCATTCCATAAATTAAGTATCACTTTAAAAAAAAAAAAATCTGTAAGTCTGTATCACCCTCTCACCGATTTAAACAAGACTTGGTTTGATAGCAACATTTTTATTAACTCAGAAACAGTGCTTGGGAATACTTCTACTACTCCACTGGCAGCCTCAGCTTAAAAGGTCAGATGACCTACATCTCGGACCAGGTGACCTACAGAGGTGCTTTCCAACTGCAGTCATTCTGTGCAATTCTGTTAATGCCTCACTGCATGTATTCTGTTCTAGTGTTTCTCCATGGAGCATAATCACTTCTCTCTAGATCTTAGCACTGTCTTTGCCAGTAGTTCTCAAACTCTTTTGAGGGGAACCTTTATAGTGAGTAAAATTTACCAGCTCTCCAATTCCATAAGGTTAGTCTAATGGCCAAAGAAATTTGAGGACTGAGTTATTTACCTTTTGAGAAGTTTTTCTTCACAGCATCAAAAGAAAGATATATTCTTCCATTTTTTATTTGTGTTAATGAACACAGCCCAATAAGCAGTCTGATGTTACAAATATGCACAAAATAGGCTCTGTTTTTCTAACAAGTATAATCTTTACTGAATTATCAAATATAGATTTATTTTTCTTTAATTTTTGGCTTTCAACCACTTCTTTAAAATGTTCTCCTTCTAAGACTAAGAAAAAGCTCTTTATTGGGATAGTTGGCTAATTTGGGGGCTTTTCATATCTTTTCTTTCCTGTTTTGGACTAACTAATGTATGCATCCTGTTGTTTCCTGAACTTGATATAAGTTTATTTAATTTACACTTTCACCATAGTAGAAACTGTTCTTATCATATTGGTAAGAATTACTCCATCCCTTAGAAAACATTTTTGTTTCCTTCCTCAATTATTTTGGTTCCTTTTTCCTCAAAAGACCACTCAGTATTAGAAGACTGTGCATAACACAATGCAGTTATAAACTGTTTTTTTTTCCCAAGTTACATCAACAAACATTTAACAAATATAGTCTTTGACTGATTTTAGATCCCCCTATTCTAGGCAGATAATTATGATGATAAAATTAGGAGCTAACTTGCCTAAGGCTGTTTCTATTTCCATTGCGAAGAGATGGGTATTCTGAAAGGAAAGTCAGATCTCAGGAGTTTGTAAATGTCCTCTAAAAACATTTACATCTCCTCAGCAACTACAGCGAATGCTTTGGGCAGCTGTATATCTAATTTAAGTGCCTCAGTGGCGTGTCTAACTTTAGCTTAAATGAATTCAGATATGCTCTGTCTTCGGACATAAACGGTAACCAGATCTGCATTTTGCTTGTTTATACTACAGACCCTGGCCTTTGTATTATTTTATATTCTTCAGTAGTAATGTAGCATAATGCTACATGTATCATTACTCCAGTTTGTACACCAACATTGCTGAAAATTAAGCATTTGCTTTTAGGCCAACAGTTCATTCATCATCTTCTGCAACTTTATCCCATTAAAAATTCCTCTCGACTGTAATGGTATTGTCACTGACTTTACTGGTGTGGTATATGACACTTGCAAGGTGTAATTTTTAGAAAGTCATTCATTGTTGCCTCCAAGCTTGAAATAATATTGTCTTCTTTGTGACTCTAGACTTTGGCTTTCAGGACTCCTTCCTTCTATAAACTTTAAACTATCATGAGGATGGGATCAGAGCAGTGGCCATCTTCAATCTCTTTTTGTCTAAACTAGGTTTACATGACCTGAAAGTGGCTGGAAATGGGTGGAATGGTGGAGGCTGTTTTCAAGCTGAGAATGCTGCACCTGGTATGAGGATCCAACCTTGGTTTTCTGCTGGTTGGTGAGTGAGACAGCCCAGGATCCCCTCCTTTTCTGTTCCCATTCTCAGAGCTGCTTGTCTGCTTCACTCAATTCCTTGCCTTCTGTCTGGGATTCGAAGGTTGATTTGTTGCCTGTTCATTAATCAAAATTGGCCTTCCACTGTCATAAGCCAGAACTAAAACATCTTCCTGATTTTAGCTAAAGAAAGCAGGTGAGTTGTGGGAAAAAAAGGTGTACTCACGAGTAGCTCACAAGTTGCATGAAGCTTGCATTTTTACTATGGGAAACAAAATTTGAGGAAAAATATACTTCTGATCCAATGGAAGGAACTGAAATCTTTTCTGATTTTTAGTTTATTTGAAATGCCTTTTTGAGCTACTTAGATCAGCATAGCAAATTTTTTATAGTCATCCATTACTGAAAATCACAATCCCTGCAAAATTCAGACTACAAAACTGAAATATATTTGAGTTTGTTAAGGACATGGCCATTTGTCTTTGTGCACCATCAATTAATGTACTTATCATCACAACTTTTGTTGTATAAAAAATCAAAACATTTTTGAAAAGATTTTCTAATGAGAACCTAATGAGCAGTTTGAGTAAAGCAAAAGACATAGTATGGTTTCAAATTGTGAAATAAATGCATTTCAGAAAGATGGAAGTGATAAGGTAAAATATTGACTTAGCAGGATGCCACTAGTACACAGCTAGAAAGTAAAAAGAATATAAAACTTGTGTGACGATAGACCAAAGCTTATCAATTGGAAACAAAAACTTTTTCTACTCTTCTTGTTTGAGAAGTAAAAAAGACTTAAAAATACCCAGCAGGAGAGCAAAGCTACAAAAGGACTCTAAAGAACTAAGTTTCTACATGAAAAAGCAACTAGTTCATGAAACTTGAAACGCAAATCAGTGACAACATAGAAAAATATGAGAGAGTACGAAATAAGTTGGGGGACAAATTGCTTCAAGGTATAGAAATCTCACAGGGAAACAGAAGGACCATTTGTTCCAGCAAATTGCCATAGCAAGCTCTGCTCCAGAAAAATCACAACCACTTAAAAATAGATCAAGGGCAGAGCTGAATTCAAGCAAAACTAGAGACTAAGGATTCTAAAACCTCTTTGGAAAATAAAATAAATTCCACTGAATCCATTTTGTGTAATGGATGTTGTTCCCTCTGTGGAAATGAAAATCTTGTAAACTTCTGATAATTTTCCAAGAAGTTTTGTCTGGTTGCTTGGGTTTTTTTTGTTGTTGGTTTTGTGTGTGTGCGTGTTTGTGTGTGTGTGGTTTTTTTCATTTTGTTTGTATGTTTGTTTTTAAAGTCTAGTAGGAGTAGTTCAGGAATACTAACTGTAAGAATCACGAGCCAAGACTGCCGAGTCAGAGTTTATTAAGCAGACTGCAACTTATCACACTTCATTTTATGTGATTCACGGTTCAAAACTATCTGACCATAGCAATGGTTTGTAACGGTGATGCAGAGATGTGCTCCGTTTGCTTGTGCTTCTGGAGATACTGTGCCTGCTTAGTTACATGCATAGCTACACTGAAACAATGGAGCAACTGGGCTAGATATACTAGGTCTATGCCTCAAGGAATGTGTTAAACTGGAATCATGTTCGGACTCACACAACCAAGGACTGAGAGACCTTTTACACTCTCATTTAAGTTAATTATAATTTTTTTTACCATGGCTTTTAAGGATATAAAACTCAGGTCAATGAAAGATACTGCTTATTCTTCATGCAACGATGCTGGTTTTATGTAAATCACGGTTGGCAAATGCAGTGTCATTACAATTGAGGAGAGTTAAGACGGCTAGTCAAATGTGGATTAAAGCTGCAGGATCATGTGGTTGCTTCCATGTCATGCAAACAGTAGCTACTGCCATTGGAACTTATTTGGAATCATTATAGGTTAAATAATATTAGATTGTGGATGGAAATGTGTGAGTTTAATGTGCCCTCAATAGACCAGTTGGAGCCATATCCACTACCATAACTAAAAACTGCCAAACACCATGTTTATTAGAAGGGCCCTCAAATTATCGTCCCCCCAAGTATATTTAGAATATCAGTGTATTAGGGTATTTTAAAATGTCTGCTTTGGTTAAATAGGAAAAGGGTGCCATGAGTTTTCAGGATAATTTTAAACTTTGGAAAATTTGAATTTAATGAATGAACAAAATCTCCTGGGATGTCATTTTACATTATCAGGAACGGAACACAAGGACAGTCCCTCCATAATAATGGTTTTTTTCTGCCTTGTGTAAGAGAAGTGTCCTAAAACCTGACGGATTATGCTCATTACTATTATAAATGTGCAGAGCAATTATTATCTCTGTTGTTTCATTTATATTTTTTTAAAAGCAGATACTTTGCCTGTGTATATTGGGAGAGCAGATGGCTTCTTTGGTATTTAAAATGACAGTAGGAGTATTGATGCTCCCAGTAGAAACTAGGAAAAGAGAAGTAAGAAACTGAGCTTTTGTATTCAATTGAAATGTCACTCTCCGATTTTATTTTTTATTTGGGATTTTTTGGTTGTTTTTAAAGAAAAGAAAAAACCAAGGCAGCACCTTCCAAAAGCTGCTGTAAGCAAAAAATAAAAAAATGTTTTTTTGCTGTAAATATCTAACTTTGTTATATCATCTAAGTGTCTATGGCTTGGTCAGGAAAGGGAATAAGGCATCTCAACTCGGATTGCAGGATGCTGAGCTGGAGCAGGTTACAGAGTGCACCCTCATCAAGTTTGCAGGTAACATCAAAGTGGGAGGACTACTTGATAATCTCTGCCATTCAGAAAGGTGTAGAAGGCTGGGCGAATGGGCCAGCAGGAACCTCCTGAAATTCAGCAAAGATAAATACCAAACCTTGCACATGGGAGGTATGTAGGAAGGGCCCCCTACAATGATACAGGCTGGGGCCTGACTGCCTGGGGAGGTGCTGGTAGATGGCAAGCTGGGCATGAACCCTGGCAGCAAAGACCAAGAGCAACCAGGGCTGTAGTAAGAGGAACACGTCTAGGAGCTCCAGGGAAGCGATTATTCCCCTCTCCACTGCACTTGTTGGATCACTTCTGGAGTCCCGTAACAAGCTTTGGTGCCCCAGTACAAGATGTTGATCAGCTGGTTTCCAGACATGGAATAGCATAGCTAATTGAAAGGATAGAAATAATTCTCACAGTTACAGTAACACTTGTTATGCCTGTACCTAAGGGAATAGTGAACTTTGGCATAAGAGAGAAACTTCTATAGTTGCTTTTGATGCTGATGATATACCAGTGCCACCAGTACTCATTTTACTAGACTAAATAGCTAAACTGTGAATGAATTGTATCTTAATATTTATATTTCACAGCTACCTATGTGCGTTAGTCAGCACTATGAACTACTGCCACCATCCCTTTCTCCTTTTTGTAATCTGGAAACCTCCTTGGTCAGGAAGTACCTAATTTCTTTCTAACAAAAATTCAGTAAAGTCCATTTTTCTTTAAAAATTTAAATTGTCTTTCAACATTTCTGATACTGTAGCCTACAATATATAACCTTTCCCTATGCTGAATTTCAGCTCCCTGCCTTCCCAACATGAGTTCAAACCTGTAGCCCTGAACTGGTCAGTGAATAGCACAGATAGTAAAATGCTCTCAGCATTAAAGTATGATTTAGTGAGGACTGGTTTGGTGAGGTTGTAGTCAATGTCTTCTATTGAAGCTTTTTCCCTTACGGAATATAATTCCAGAAACAATGGTAAGGAAAAAGTTAATGTGATTAGTTCAAGAATTTATCAAGAGAAAATCCTATCGTAGCCTCAAAGGTAGTGGCTTAGGTCAGATTGTCCCATTGTTTGACACCTTATTTGGATACAAAGAGGATTAAATATTCCAGAAACCCAGAGCTTCTCTGTTTTAGTGATGTTCTGTGTCCCTGGACTTTCTTATTTGAAAATTTAGCATTTATTGTTTGAGCAGTGGTATTGACTGTACAAAACTCTTAGGACTAATGCAGCATTGACACATTACACTTTTTATTTATTTTAATTGCAATATTTAAAATCCAGGTATATCAAGTAATCCCTAATAGATATGCGACTGTTCTGTAATTTATGAATGCTGTTAGTCTGCTGACTGGGATGTTGCACTGTTTGAATAAATTGCTTAAGTTTAATAGGAAGCTCACAGAAAAAAATGATTTATATAAATCACCCTTCAGAAAGTATTTGAGATTTACTAAAAGTAAGCAAGGACAGGAAAAGGTCCTTGAACATAGAGGGTAAAAGAACCTTTCAAAAGAACAGTATCAAAAGCGAAAAGAGATTGTTGAAGAGAAACAGACTGAGATGCCTGCTGTTTCTACATCAGTATCAGCAGCAAGTAAGCCCTGAGGTAAAATCGAGATATAGAGACTGCTTTATAATTTTAAATCCATAGCTCTAAGTGTGCTGTTCTTACTGTTAAAAATCACTTTAAGAGGATTGTTTCATCTGGGCACAGACTCACCAAATAACAAAACCTCCAGAGCCAATCAGTTTTACTGGATCAGCATAACGAATGCAGAGAGAGCTGTATCCTTAGGCTTGGCCTAGGCTTACAGAGTTGTACAACTGGTGTTGGGACTTAAAAAGGTACAAGGCCTAAGATTTGTAAATGAGGAGAAAACTCTAACTGTGGTAAAGCTGAAACATATTTGCAGAGGGTTACAAATTGGGTCTGTGAATCCTTTAAAATTCACCTTTCTTTTCAATGAAAGTAAAATGCCATTCCAGTTAATATTTAGCCTTATACAATAGATTGGTCCTCTAGCAATTAGAAAAAAAAATCAGAATAAAACAATAATTCAAAATTATTTGGTGTAGTAAAGGCTTTTAATTGAATAATTCTTTTTCAAAAGTTTTGGGAGGTCATATTTTATAATCTCTTAATTGATTTACTTAATTTAGCAGCTAGAATTTCTCACAGGACTTACTTTTAAAACACGCAGCAAGAAATATTAATGAAAAAGGGATTATTGTGCTGTATGCCTGCAGTAGCACTTTATATTAAGTGACATTAATTGCTTAATAATGACTATATAAATTGCAATAGGACTTTCAAGGAAACAGCAGTATTGCTATTTCTCATAATTCAGAGCTCAATAAATATGATCAGTTTACAACTTCGGTGTTTCTGACTGGTTCAAACATACCTGTGTGTTAGTGTGTGTCCAGTTGATGCATCTGTAGTAACATCATTTTAATTTACAACCATAATATAGGAGGTCCAAGTAGCTCTGCTAGCCTTAAGTTTGCCAGGATTTCCATTTTAAATACCTCTTTTACAGAGGTTCACAACGAAACTGTAAAACTGTGCTCCAGCTTGAAACCTGGTATGCATTAGGGAGGAATATTTTTCAGAGAATTTCAGCCAACATGGTTTATCTATTTAATGTAAAGAAATGTAATTCAACAGTTTGGACTTTTCATTACTGTAAAGGGTGTGGAACACTCAAAGCAGTCTGGCAGAACTGATTTTTGTCACTATGTCTTAACAGTTTGTTATTGACCGAGTATGATTTCGGACATCTAGTTCTATATATGGGACAAAGTTTGAAAGACAGGTGTTTGGTATGTTGTGGTCATTAAAAATCCATTACAAGGGTAAGGCTTGTAAAGGACATAAAGTCATAACTAAATAGAAAGTAGCACTTGGGAACAAAGAATCAGGAAGGACTGTCTGGTTTAGCAATTTCACTTACAGGCACTGTGAGAAAAACCAGGAAATTACTGTTTAGAAAACAGAGAAGAAAAGCTCTACAGAATATACTGTTCTGTGTCTTTAGTACCTCCTTAATATTTTTCTTCTTCTACATATGCAATAATAAACCTTTGGTTCAAAAGACCAGTACTAGAGTGAGTCAGAAAAAAGGCATAACCAAAATCTCAGGTTGTTGCATGGGTGCTATTGCATACAACCTACTGACAACCCTAGAGTGGTCCAAGTCTTGGACCTGGACGCATTCCAAGCAGTGGACAAGTAAGTGGTCTTTAGATTGGCCTCATAATTCAAAATAATAGAAAATATTTACTGACTCTTTCTATGGCCTCTGACAGAAAATGATCAGGTGTGCACGAGATGCACTATGTATGTTTAGAGTGGGAGATGTGGGGTTTTTTTTTATTTCTTTCCAGAGAATTTGAACAAAAATGTAATTTTAGGATAGCTAATCAAAGAAATATGTGGATATTATCACAAAATTTATATGGATTTATGCATGTGTGTACACGTGTGTGTGTATTTTGTAAGACAAGGCAAGCTCAGTTCTTTTAGAAAATATATTTCAAAATATTCATCAAAATCCAATATAGGTCAAAATGGCTCACCCACGATTTACCTTCATTTAGGTAATGTTAATTACAAGTACGTTTCACTTAAATTTTCTTTGACATGTAGAAATAGAACATTTGGACATGTGTTTCCAGATTGGTTGACAATGTTTCATTAAAATGCATATTCAGATTCCTTTTAAAAAATTGCATGGAATCAATGAAACTTTTAAAAAGGGTCCTCTTTTCCATTATATCATACTACCTAGAGCTTAGCCCACTCCTAGTCTTTCTTTTTTCCCCTGTACTTTTACCTCTTGATTTTTTTTCAGAAAATTGAGACAGGCATAATTAATTGAAAACTTATATAAGGGTGATCTCTTGATGTTTCTTTTTGTTCTTCGTTATCTTTTTCCTCCTCTATCTTTTTTCTGTCTTTTTCTTCACCCATTCAAAGTGTATAGCAATATAGAAATGAGCACTTCCCTTTAATTTGCACATCGTGGCACCGAGTAACATTTGCAGAGGCACCACGTCACCACAACACTTGACACTGCCATGCCCAATATGAGGGTAGCTGTCACTTGGTAGAGAATCCATAATGATGAGTAAAGTGTCTGTGTTTTCAAGTTCAGTGGAAGAGTGTAGAAAGTCTGAAGTCATGTTCCTTTCTTACACTAGGACATCAGCTTTAATTTAAGTGCCTGTTCAAGTTAAAATTCAAATACTGAATTCAATTTCTTAATTTGCATGAAGCATGTGTCTCACTTTTCCTTTAAAGGACAAATAGAATTTAAAACCATAACCTGAGGCAGTGGTAATTTAAGGTACAAACTCTGATTTTATGATGTCATTGTAATAAGAGGCATTTGAAATCAGCTTGGGAATTTCAACTCTCATTCAGGTAGATGAAAATGTGCCACTGGAGTCACTGAACCAGAGAGAAAGCAAAGAAATGTGATTCAATAAGTCAATGATAAGCCTGTATGTAAGCTTTTTGTTGCAATGCCAGTTAATGTATTTAAATTTCCTCTTTCTTATTCTCTTTTTTTCAGGTTCTCTGTATCTCCGAGTTTGTATTTGCTGTACGTCTTCACCAGTGCACCAGTGCACAACTGGTGCTGATTATTCCTTTAAAGCACTTCAGAAGTTTATTTTTTCTTCCCCAGATTAGCAAACTTGCCCTGCTTGTGTTCTAAGTGTAGCACAGGTCTCCTTCACAGCTATCTGGTAGCATTCCTCATCTCTCCTCCAACCAATATAAAAGCTAACCTCTAAAATTATCTTATGTACCATTAGTATTTTGTCCACACTCCCCTCTACCTTTCAATCTTATGAATCACTACTTTTCTGGATCTTCAAATACATCAAGACCAAGCTCATTTTCCTCTCTTTGTCCCATGTTGTCCCTCACATTTCTAGAACTTCCCATCATTCACTTCCCTTATACAACTGTCATCCTCCTGTCTCAACCATGGAGCTCCTTTTCTATGCCATTTGGAACGACCTTCCACCTCTATTATGTGGTATAATCTTCAGTTTTTCAGTTGTATCGCAGTACTACTGCGTGTTTCATAATCTCTTGTGTAGTCTCACCTAACTGCTAGACTTTGTGATTTTGCTTAATTGTGGTTCTTCAATGCTTGCTCACCATATCTGACTGAGTTCAAATATTATAGTTCCCCTTATCAGGATTTGTTAGCTGCTGGTATACAGTAAACCCCAGATATCTTAGGATGAAAATTTGTTTTATATTTGCAATAATCATTAAGGTCTTGCCCCCATAAAAAGTCTTAGACACCCTCTATACAGTGTTGTGTCCAAAATATCCACCCTGTCCTCATGTGCATAATCTGTTAAGGGCTGTATTGCTCCTCTAACTAATGAAACTCATTCTGTATCAGGAAGGCATATCCTGGCTTTGATCAATCTTACAGAAATGAAAGGGACTTCAGGTTGTCATCTAGTTCTGTCCTTTATTCTAAGGTAAAACTGTCGACTGACATATTGTTCTAGTCTGTGTTATTCTGACCAATGTAATTACTTTTTTCTCAATTATATATAACTCTCTTGCATGTTGCTTGTAATTTGTTTGTGAGATCACTGAGACTGTGGGTTTCTTCTTTAGTTGTTTATATATACAACACCTTAGCACAGGTGCCTTCTCCATGGTGTATTAAGTCCATTATAGGAGGTTCTAAGATGATGCAAACAAAAAGACCATTGGGCATTTAACAAACATTAAATGTTTTCTGAGAAGCGGTTTATCTCACACTGTTCTTTTTTTTTTCATGCTTATTCTTCCTTAGAGTTTTTATTCAGACTAGCTTAACAAATTTGCACTGCAAATATCTCACAGACAAAATTACAAATCAGCTCTCCATCCATCACAGGTTCACTCAATGTTTCAGTTATATTTTCATCTACTTGCACTTGAAGAAAAAATAGTTTTAGTTAGGTTTACATTTTCCCTGAATGTTTGAATACGAATTTTATTTGCATGGCCTTTTTTAAAAATTAATCTTTGTCAAAAGAACATTCCTGTCCATAAATACATCTCCTTCTACAGCACCTCATTAGACAAAAGCTAACTGCCTATCTATAATTTATTTTCCTTAACAATGGACTGTGTGGTACTTCTTTCTCTCTTTCCTTTTCTTGAAGTAGTTTGACTTTCCCCTGTAACTTTAAGACTGGAATAATAACATTTCAGATAATTTCTGTTGGTATAAAAATTCTAGGCAGGGGTGCTTTTTTGAAGATTTTCTCCATTAGGGGTTTCTAGATTTGTACCTATGGGGATCTATGAAAGCATGAAGCAACAGTTTAGGTTTCAAACCTGTTTCTCTGGTTTCCATGCTCTTTAACTTTCACCATTTAAGCTTTAAATGTCAAAAGAAGTGATGTGAACTGAAGGAGACAGCAAGTGCATAGGGAAAAAAAGTGAAATATACAGGCAGATAGAGAAGTTAATCCTGAGAAATTCTGTAACAAACTGTTGTGTTGAATTGAACTCGTAGTAGAGTAGTGCTACAGAATTCAGTGAAAAGGATATGCAACTTTTATTATCTGTATTTTTACCAGAATAATCACAAGAAGGGAGGACAACCTCAAAATCACTTTCTTATGGTGTGTTGCCATAAATTTTAATTTTAAAATATGCTATATTTAGGAATTGCATATAGATTTAATAGATGTTCTTCCTTAGCCTCTAAGATAACATGGAAGGTTTTGTTTCTGTTGTGTACTGACCCCATTGGGTAGCTAAGCACCACACGGCGCTTGCTCACTCCCCTTCCTCCCAGTGGGATGGAGGAAGAGATAAGAAAGAATAAAAGCAAGAAAACTTTGGAGTCAAGATAAAGAAATTGTTTAACAATAGAAAGATAAATGGAAGACGAGAGAAGGAAACAAAACAAAACCAGTGATCACAAGTAATGATTCACCACCTGCCATGGTTAGATTGATGTCCAGCCTGTTCCAGACCAAAAGGTGGCTAACCTTCCTAAAAGCCCCTGTTTCCCCTCTTATCACTGAGCATGACGTTATATGGTATGGAATATCGCTTTGGTTAGTTTAAGTCATCTGTCCGGTTGTGTCCCCTCCCAACCTATTGTGTGCCCTGCCCAATCTGTTCGCTGTGGGGGCAGAGTGAGAAACAGAGAAAACCTTGTTTCTGTGCAAACACTGTTCAGCAAAAGCTAAAACATGAGTTATCTGGTCAAAAATCTAAAACACAGCACCACGTGAGCTGACATGAAGAAAATTAACTCTATCCTAGCCAACCCAAACATAGTTTCCTATGCTAAAAGATCAGTTTTAGGAACAATATTTGCCTTTTGCAGGAAGTTAATCTGTTTCCACACTGTTTGTGCTTCAAAAATGAAATTGTTTTATTTATTTCTGTGCAACAATATTTAAAAAAACCTGAACAAATCAATCAGAAGCATTCATGAAGAATTACCAAACTTTTGCATGGTTTTGATAAATATTTTCAAAAGGGTATTTATTTTAAAAGAAAGAATAGATTTTGCACGTGTTGTCAAAAGAAGAGATTTTAATATCATGAAAACATTTAACTTGTTAATTATGCATTCATTGGAAAAGAATGTTTTTCTGAGCATTTTATTTCTCATAAATATGGCATTCTTCATTACTGTAATTTCATTTTTTAAAAAATCTCATTCTTTTCCACTTTGATTTTCATAAGATGTGTAACTACTAAGTTAATTTTGTGTTTGAGGCTAAAAACAGCACTAAAGATTATATTTGTAACTGTGAGATTTGCAAATTAAGCATTTTTACCACAATGTGAACTTGGAATAATTTCAGTACTTTTTCATTTTAGTAATATAAATAGTATTACGTAAATAATTGTTGCCGTTAGGCAACAATTGCAGGTAGGCTTGTATTGTATGTTTTAAATTAAATTAAATTATATTAAGTTCATGAGTCTATTAAAGAATAGAGTTGATAAAAAGCAAAGCACTCCAAAGCAAGTATGATTTCTGAATTATTTCTTTCTTTCTAAAGAACTCTGAAATTCATTTCACAAGTCAATAACTTTATCGATTCTCACCTGTTCCACAGAATTTATTGTGCTGAGGCAAAAATGCTGAAGTCAATGGAAGATCTTCTTTAATGTCCTTTTAGGTGAACTTTGAATTTCCAATACATGTATCATTAACTTAAATATATTTACAAGTGTTCTATTTTGTGTGATTCCAACTTCTCTTCTATGTTAGAGAAGTTGTAACTTGATAGTTTAAGTTGTATATTGGATCACGTTTTGTAATCTGGATTTGAAAATATCACACATTTATTTTTAAAGTCTTTACATTCAGACTTGCCAATATTTTAGATCATATGAATGAGGAGAAAGGGTTTTTAAGATGGTTCACTCATTTTCCTCATATGCAATATTTCCCTCAGAAGTCCCTTTGTCTGCATATAGAAACACAGATGAATAAATGTAGGTAGTATCTGATACTACCTACTATGAGGGCATCAAGCAAAAAAAAATCTTTCATAGACTTCTTTCCTTCATCCTTCTAATTATTTATCTTTATAAAGCAAGAAAATTTACCTGAACTTCAAAGAGACTTTGCTAAAACAGATTTTGCTACAACTGTGCTCATGATTGATTGATTGATTGCAAAAAAAACCCCCAGTATAAATTTATGTTACAAAAAAAAATCACAACAGAGGTGAAACTAAGAACTCTACATTTCATTTAAGGAGAAAGTCTCTGAAAGAAAGATGGCATGCGAGGCACACCTCAAGGCCTTTTGATCATACAGTCAGTAAAAAAAAATGTTTTAGTAAGGGAAGGTTAATTTGGTTGTATGACAGATCACAGAATTCAAGGTTTTAGGAGGCTTTTTAGCATTCAGAATAAGGTCAAACCAAATCTACTACAAAATGCCCAGAAGTAATAAAAAGAGAATATTCATGTATCAATATCATTCCAGCTTTCATTAATATGGATGACTCAAAGGGCAATGCTGACACATGAAGAAATGGATATAAGGTAGTTGTGAATACTAAGATTGAATATTAAAAGAAGTTTTCTTATAATTCAGGTAAAGTATTTCATCCCAAATCAGAGATGTCAGATTCTGTGACAGTCATATTTTAGGGAAAAAGATCCTTAATTGTCTTAGTGTGAAACTTGATGAATGCATAAACCAAATTCTATTAACGTGATTATTTTTGCTAGCAAGACATTGCCTTCAGTTGCCATGCTCTATGTTCTTTCAGTATTAAATGTTGAAGACAGTAGAAGTTCATACAAATTTCTATGACTTTCCCTCAAGTCCTGGGTTTGGGTTGGGGTTTTTTTTGTGATTAAAAGCACTGAGAAGTGGATTAGTACAAATCTGAATTAATCCCAGCAAAAGATCATTAGAGCCATCGATTTACAAGAAAATCTTCAGGTTTCCAAGTGGATTGTTTTCCTCATCTTCTGAAGATCTAAGAATGATCACAGACCATGTATGATAATCTGAAATAACTTAATGTTTCTGGACTAAGATGACTTTTGGAAATTCTTTGACAGCTACTAATGTATTGCTTGTTTGGGACACTGACACTGTACTAGAATACTAGAATTTTTCATTATATTCCATTTATTGGCATAATAGTCTTGGATAGAAGAATAAGACAGATTCTCTGTTAAATTCTCAATTGTTGAAAGACATTATATTGGACAACAGATGGTGTGACAATTCTGGCTCTAACTCTTTGCCAGACCCTCCTTTGCCAGCTGGACACTATGAGTATCCAACTCCATTTACTTCATTCTTACTAAGTTCTTGAAATGTTTGAAGTCAATATCTTCCTTGATATCACCTTCAGGAAGCTTTACTATAAACCTTGATTTCATTTATAATGCAGGGAAATAGTGATAAATTGCCAGTACTTTCCTAAATACACATCATGACCTCTTTCTTGATCCTCCGGAACTTTCACTATTCAAGTGTCAGAAAAGGCTTTGGATGATGGCATGCACAATTAATTTCAATTGATACTATTTTGCTAGGTCAGAGAATCGAGCAGTTGGAAGATATACCTGTCCTTTGCAAATGGAAAGAAATGAAGACAATTTCTATTCTGTTCTCTGCTTTTTAAGCTGGTATAGTTTTATGATTTCATGGTTGATGTGTCTATATTGCAGTTAATAAGGAGTCAGTCAGACTGACTGGCACAGTTTGTCTTTAGCAGCTTTCTTTGGGGTTTTTTTTAGTAACTTTTTGCTTGCTTTTCCTAATTCTCTGTCTTTGGAACTTTTTCTATCTGTGGCTACCAAGGAGGAGTATGGATACATGACAATCATGTAAGAAAAGCATCATAAAAAGGGAATGAAGTATCTTCAACTTTGTGTTTAATACAATGCAGCTTTTTCCTGGCTGCAAGGCACCAGTGCTTCGGGTCCTGGTAGACACCAAGTTGAAAATGAACCAACAACATGCCCAGAGAGGTTGTGGAGTCTCAGTCCTTGGAGAAGAGGAATCTGAATCTCTCTGACTTTTCTGTTTTTTAGACTTCTTTTATTGTTGGGTTTTGTTTGTTTGTTTTGTTTTGAGACCATGAAACTTCCTAAGATTAAAAACAAAACCCAAAACCAAACCAGCAAAACTTTAACTGTCTAATAAGTGCAGTTGGCTTTTCATCTCACTTGCACTTTGTCTCTACTTGTATAAAGAATATGCCATCAAAGGAAACAATGAAAGCTAGAGGATTTCTGAATATTCAGCAAACGGATTTGAGGTAGTAATTTTATCTTCTCAGGAGGACAGACCTCATTATAGAACAAGTCCATTTTTTCTTCAGCTCCACTGTAGCAATATTTACAGCTTGTTCCTCAGATCTTCAAGTCTGTATTGTAACAGTAATCAAATAGACCTTTTAATTACACACATAATTAATTGTCATTAATTCTAACATAAAAAATCCTTTCTTTTAAAACTTTAGTCCTTAAAAATCAAGTCTAATTCATATTCATTAAGTTTCACAAGAAAATTCAGTATTGGTTTGATGTGTAAGTCACCTTCAATAACAATATATGACATTCATTTGCAACAGCCTTTATAGGTAGAAATGCTCTGCTGTATGCTAATGTCCTCTGTGGATAACAGAAAACATGTTTGCTAGTATTTTCTTTTGCCTTTTATCTCATTTTCCCCTTCGATATTTTTCTTTGGAAATTTATATGATCCTTCAATGCAGAGTTGGATATATCCCATTATCATTTAAATCACATAATGCCTCTGAAAGCTGTAAAAACTTTCAAAGTATTACACAACTTTTAGTCATGTGCTCTCTTAATGAGATTTAAAAAAAGAAAAAAAACAACAAAAGGAAGGAAGTAAAAATTGACTGATTTCATATCTAATTTTTTAGTTTTCTGGGGTTGTTAGAGACTACCGCAATGACTTTGCAACACAATAGCAGTAACAGACAGTATGTCTTTTTCTTATCATAGAATAGACTCATAGAATCGTTTAGGTTGGAAAAGACCTTTAATTGTTAACGTAACACTGCCAAATCCACCACTAAACCATGTCCCTCAGCACCACGTCTACACAACTTTTAAATACCTCCAGGGATGGTGTCTCAACCACTTCCCTGGGCAGCCTGTTGACAACCCTTTTGGTGAAGAAATTTTTCCTAATATCCAATCTAAACCTCCCCTAGCATTACTTGAGGCTGTTTCCTCTTGTCCTCTTGTCTAACTTAAAGCTATCTACATTGTATAAAAGTATTGTGTTAAAAATGCAACTGTATTAGAATCATCTTCCACATTGAACTGTGCTGCCTGCCTATTTACAGTCACAAATAGACAATTGACATTAAGTACATCTGTTCCTTGGCTATTTCTTTTTACTTTCAGAGGCATACACTTTTGATCTGTACCCTTTCCATCTGATCGTATTGAAAGGACATTTCTGAGAGCCACTCTGCCAAATGATGCTGACCTTAATCTTATCCCAGGTTTCTTTATCTTTTATGTCTTATCCTTTTGTGACAACTACCTTCTGCTTCAGGTACCTTTTCAAGACACAACTCTTCTTAGTACGTGCAGAAAATCCAACCCTGTAACTCACAAGCACATAATGCACCATGGTTATTGTACTGAATAATGCTGGGTGAAAAAATCTCTTCAGGTTTTTTGCATGTCTTGTATATCAAAATGTTATAAAAGTGTTTGATTACCATAATTTCAATTACAAATTACTGAGTTTCTGTATTCATCTAAAACTATCTTGTTCTGATAACAATTCCAGGTTTAATGAATCAACATGTTTTAATGTAAAAAGTTTTCGTAAACAACTTACACTCATTTCTGACTCTGGTTTATGTCATTATGTCTGTTGCCATGACTCCTTGTTCTTTGTCCTAATATGCATGTTCAGCTCTTCTACTGGCTTCCTCCTGTGTCAGAAATATGGAAAAAAGGCTGTTTTTATTTTCTTTATGCAGCAGCTGCAATAATGGGCCTTGCAATATTTGGATTATTTAGGTATTTCAGCATTAAAAAAAAAGTAGGTAAATACCTAGGTATGTGACATGAAAGAATCTAAAAGAGATTTCAAAACCTAAGACGATTTCAGGAAACAGTAACAGTCATCGTAACTGTTTAAAAACAGTTAAGTATAATCTAGAACAAAGGCAGTAAAATTTATCCTTGCTAACACAACAGGATGACTGCCAGCCTGAAAAATCAGCTTAACAGTAAGATAGCTGTCATCCTTTTCAACTTGTTTTTCTCTTAAGGATAGATAAACTGAAATTACCCGCTTACCACTGCAGCCACATTCTGCAGACTCTTTTGTACATGGCACTTAATGTATAAAAAGATTCAGGTAGAACATCTATTTACACATTATGTTTTTAAGAGGATGTAGCTGTTCTGTAACAGGTGGATCAGATCTGAAGAATCTGTTTTGGTTTTGTAGATATTTGGAGATTATATCTTGGTTTAGGATTAGGGCACTGGCATGCGCAATTTATGAACAGATCCTGCTATTAAATCCTCCCCTCTAGTTTTATATAACATAATCTCTTTCAAAATAGAAAGCTACTGATGCCGAGCTACTGCATTTTTTATACGTTTATTAATAAAGATTTCAGAATATGACAAGAGTATTCCAGTTTAAATAATACCTTACAAATCAGTCATCACCAGCTGCAAGAAATTATTTGGGAGGATAACAGTTTGCACAATAAAGGAAAGTTAACATCCCTAAATCATTGTGTGAAGAACCAGATTAGTTGTTATTATTATTACTAATGTGCTTGCAGCAAAGTATCTGATAGTCATTTAGATAAATGTGGGAATTGTTCCAAAAAGAAAAGGCATCACCAACGCTGTTGATCCAGGGGTAATGTGAGCAGCACTTCATTTGGCCACATGACAGATTCCTGTTGCTGTATCTCTAAAACTTCTTCTGAGCATGGCAAAATTCATACACAACATCTGTTTTTCTGAACTTTGGACATTGTTCTCTGCTACTGCAGTTCAATTTTTAACAGATACTACATCAATAAGGGTTAGTCCTGTGGGTTCATCGTCAGAATCTGCAATAACATCAAGGTCATTGTTTTACCTGTCTTTGGAATATTCTGGTCTGATAATTGTAATAGACAACATATGGAACATATTATCCTCAATCATAAGGAAAATTATTAATGGTAAAAATGACAAGAAAAAAATTTTAATGGTTTAATCTGTGAAGAAAGGCAATGGCTCACACTTTGAGCTATTAGGGTAAATGTGTTAGGTTAATGTTAACCTAAACCATGGGTTTTACCACATAGGCACTTCTTTAACATATATTGAACGTTGTATGTGTTGTGTCATCCCATGTAATGGATAGTGCCAATCTCGTAACACATACTTTATACTCTTATTCAGCTTTAAATTCCTGCCATGTGCCTTATGTTAGACAATTACCTTCAAAAGTAAACTTCTCATTTGTAGGATATGTGTTCTTTTCTTTTCACAGATGTATTAATTTCCTTTGTTGTTTCCTTGGACATTTTTCCCATAGTTGTCCTGTGGTTTCTTCTTCTTTGCCTCATTGCTAAGGTTAATAATGCTCTCAACTCCTCCATGTGTCCTACTTTGTAAAAAAAGGATAACACCTGAGACAGCACTTGTGTATTTGTTCATGAGTATGAAAATAGTTTTATTCTACTCTAAGAAACCTCTTGCTGACATTAAATGGCTTGGCAAAAATAATCCAGAAGTACCAAAGAATACTGCTATATTGGCATCAGCCACATAACTTTGAACTGGTTTTGGAAACCTGAGATCTTTTTTTTTTCACCTTTTTTTTTTCATAGTGATCTAGAGAAGGCCACATATTAGCATGATGAATTGAAAATGTCAGGGAAATATTGGCAGCTTAGAGTAAAATTCAATATTTTTATAAACTGGAGATTAATTTAAAACTTTCATTTAAAAAGTGAACAGTGCCTAGAAAAGCTAGGTGGCATTTATTTCATTATTAATTATAATTGTATCTCTCCCATCTGTCTCTTCTTGTGGCTAATGGGCTTTTATCACTCAGATGTGTCCCATTGATACATGCTGACAGCAAAAGAAAGGCGAAACAGGAGGAAATGAACGAATGTACATTTTACACCTAGAAGAGAGGTAACCAAAGTTATGGCCTAAGTGCTTATTTTTCTTAAAATCTGTGTGTGGGTAACTATCTCAAGGCAGAGGAGTAATGCCTTATACCTAAGATTTACAGGAATCATGGTATGTTTTATTTGCATATTTTTTATTATTTGCTTAATCTATTATACATGTATTTTAAACTATTACCTGGAGTTTGTATTGCATTATATTTTCAGCGTTTCAGTCAAAACTTGGTTAATGCCAACTAAAAAATGGCTAATGCCTTATTTTGAAGTCAATTATTACAGAGAGAACACTGAAAATCTATTTACCACTTGCTTTATTGTTATGACAGTATTTAACATAACACTTTTTGTAGCACATAATATCGGGCATGGATATGATTTCAAAACTCTGCAAAGTTAAAAGTTATAACTAAAATAGAATATTACGTGGAAAAACCTGGACTGTCTGCAAGGTTTTACCGATAAAATAATGGTAGGGCATATTTTCATTCAAGAGATGTAACTCTGAATTACTGGGTTAAAATAGATCCTTCTCCCTATAAATACCTCTGCTTTGCCTAACTCAACAACTGCAGCCTATAACTTATAACTGCAGGCTGTATACACAGTTATTTTGTTTCTAGTGTAGACAAAGCTGGAGAGCTTGCATAATGAAAAATACCCATTTCTTTGGGATATTTGCTTATGATAAGAGTGATGTAAAAACTGAGGAATAGATTATGAGGCATTATGAATTCTAAAACTGAAAAAGACTAAAATGTCTGATTTCACTGATTTAAATTATATA
>VWZL01003286.1:167423-197415 GCA_013396915.1 Stercorarius parasiticus
TTTTGGTAAAGCAACTTTTGAAGTAACTGTGTTTTCTTTTTTTTTGTCTATGTGAAATTATTTGTAAATTAAATACATCAATTTTTTTAATCATCATGAGCATAACCACATGAGTACTTTTAAAAAGACTGAATTAAAATGTATCCATTTCTTGAAATAGTGTATATTATGATTTTATTATAATAATGTACAGTATGCTAATACAGGCTTTAGTTCAATAGTAATGGTAGCAATTCAATGGTAAATGAATGGTAATTAAAGAAGTAATGAGTGTTAATGAAAGTAAATGATAGGGGAATTCTTAAATCCCTTTTAAAAGGATTTTAAGGAATTCCTAAAACACAGCAGTACCCTTCAGAAATTAAATTACTCAGTGTAATAACTCCGCTTTTTACTATCTGTTGCACTCAGACTTGTTCTTCTCCACGGAGTCTGAGTTTAAGTTAAATCCCCCTTCCACTAAATTGTCAACATTTTCCAAGAAGTTTATACTATTGTATCAAATGCAAGAGAGTATCTGCTATTGGGGACGGGGGAGCAAGATAGAAATAAAATGAGGCATCAAAGAGCTTTAATTATTCATATAGAATCATAGAAACATAGAATATTATTTGCTTTGGTGGATTTGGACTATCTAGAGGAGAATATGCCAATATATCGTTGTATTTCATAATTGTCGTAACGACTTCTCCCTTTGAACACAATATTTTGTCATACCTTTTTTCTTTTTCATTTTTTGTATTATTTGTATACTAGACTAGGTAGATCTTAATTTTATTCCTCATAAGAGCATAGAATTCGCAGGCTTCCTGACCGAGTCCTTCTGACTTTTGCTATCATAGACATCTAAGTCTTTCTGTTCAGATCCCACTCAAACATTGTCAGGCCTTCTGCGTACAGTTTCTGAGATGCCATACCAAGGTCTCCTCCCATGAACAGAAAATACCTTATCACCATGCATACGAATATTCTATCACTACAGATACAGATCAACTAATATCAACCATTGTGTCGGTGGTCTTTAGGTTTTTATAGCTAAGAAAATACCATATAGGTTTATTCAAACTAAATGTGTAATTATTATTTCTTAATGATAAATGACTACTCAATCATACACCATTAAAGTAAGATGTTGACTAAATTAATTTTAGACATGGGTCCAAAAATCTTTTCCTTGGAGTACCTATCACTTATGATTTCCTTTATCCCAGTATCAAAATCAGTAGAAATTAGGCTTTGAAAGCCTTTCTTTTAGGTGTGTTCCTTTTTTTAAATATATTGTTCTCCAACCCTATGGTAAAATAACTTTATAATTTAAGAGGCCTGAAATACAGAGATAGCCTATAAATTCTCCCTTTTTACTTCCTTATTTATCACATTATTATATTTTGCTTACATTTCACTTACATTTCCTTCTACTGAACTCATTAACTTATACTTTGGCTCTGACAAATCTTTTGGAAAGACCTGCACTGTTCATCTGACCTTACGGTTTATTCCAGCAGCCAATGATCCTGTCGGGAAAAAAAAAAAAAGATCCTAATATCCATTGTGACTTTCCTAGCACTTTTTTTCCCTCCCAGTCAGTTTATAATTTTTTTACGTTAATGCCCTTGAAGAATCAAACATATATTTACCAGTTTGGATTTTTTTGCCTTTTGCCCATACATAGTTACAGCAATGACAGATAATCATCAATACAGATATGAAGTATAGATATAGCTGTTGTTGGATACACTGTCTTTCAGATTTCAAACAAAATATATTTAGATATCATTACTCCAAAATTCAATCTTAAACAGTTTCAAGGTTAAGTTTAATATCATAATATTTTTAGTGCATTGTTATTTTATAGAAATTGGAAAAACCATGTTGCCTGCTTGTTGCTTGTAATTCTGCTTTCTTACCTCTAATCCCAGGCAGAAGTAAGAAAAAAGGGAAAAATACAGTAAGAATTCATTTCTTGAAACAAAGATTTTGAATAACTTTTCCTAGATGCTTGTGGTTCAGTTGTACCTTAAAGTAGTTGTTCATGTTATACCCTGAAAAGTTTCTGTAAAAACCTGATACTCCTCCTTGCACATAAGTTCCATTGAGTCTGAAAACTTTAAGTGCCTTATTCAGCAGAAGGTAAAAGCTGCGGCAGAGACTAGTGTAACTCCTGTATGCGAGAGATAAAGAGATTATCTGAAAGAATGTAAGACCCAGTTTAGCCGACTGTTGGGTTTCATCCCATAACTGTGTTTCACTTCCCATTCTCCACCCCAAATAAAGAACATATAAAGCTAATGAAAACATTAAAGCAGCTGAAAGATAAACAGCTTTGTGTATTGAAAGTTTTAAGTAAACCTCTAGTGAAGGAGGAAGCATACTTTTGTCAAACAAAATGCTGAGGCAAATACATATATCTCTAGTGAGCATCTCTAAGCCAGTCAGGATGAAGGCTTTGTTCTCATAATAAAGAAACTTATTCTTTTGAACTTAATATATTCTGCCTATTGAAATGACTGCCTTTTGCAAACAGATTAATAAAATACATTCCTAATGTATAGGAGTATTAATTCATAAACAAGTTGTAAAGAAAATTAATTTTTTCCCTGAAAATATTAACTGTAAATATGAACTGTAAACAAAATTCAGTCTTATTCATCCCAAGTAAAAATGAAATTGCTTTTCTTAGTCAATACTTTCAGGAGATAACATGTCATTTGACTGTTTCGTGTTCTTTTTTTTTCCTCTAACATGTAATATTGTAAATATGTCTGTTTGTTGTCCACAAATTCACCTATCAGTGAACTGTTCATCTTTTCAGTAAAATGGTCACACCACTTTATTCTTCAGATACTTTAGATGCTAAGAGTGTTAGTAGTCTCAATCAAAATGAATTAATTATCTATTAGTTTGCAAATGTAGCATTTAGCTTCTGGATGTCTCATCCCTACAGTAGGATTCATACGCTTATGGCAGAAACTGGATTCCCTACACAGTGTGTGAGGAGAGTTAGTACAGGATCAAGAACAATGGTATTTAGCTCTTCTAGCAAGCAGAGCCAAAAACTGCATAGAAATAAATACCAGGAACCCTGAAAAAGAAGTCTTTCTGAAATTCTGAGCCCAGTTACAGTTTAGATACCTAATTCTTGTCTAGGTGATACATAATAGATAGATAGATAGATACCTAATTCTTGTCTAGATTAATTTTTTTTAGAGACTGAGATAAATGGCCTGAAATGATCTTCTCAGAGTAGATGGCTCTATCTCTTATTTCAAAGAAATGGGAAAGTTCCCTCTGCCTTTGTCATGTGCTCAATGACAGTGATGGTAGTGATAATTCCTACTTTAATTCCTACATTAATAGCTTAATTTAGTATGCGGGAAACCTGAGCAAAATCGTTCCATCTTCAGCTCAATAGGTATAAACATAAATCAAACCTATTATACTTCCAGAGATGAAGACAGTCAAGGGCTTGAAGCATCTGACACATGGGAAGAAGCTGAGAGAGCTGGGCTTGTTTAGCTTGGAGAAGAGAAGGCTCAGGGGAATCTTATCAAGATGTATCAGAAATAGTGTGGCCAGCAGGACTAGGGAAGTGATTGTCCCGTTGTACTTGGCACTGGTGAGGCTATACCTCAAATACTGTGTTCAGTTTTGGGCCCCTCACTACAAGAAAGACATTGAGGTGCTGGAGCGTGTCCAGAGAAGGGCAATGAAGCTGGTGAGGGCTCTGGAGTACAAGTCTTATGAGGAGCGGCTGAGGGAGCTGGGGGTGTTCAGCCTGGAAAAAAGGAGGCTGAGGGGAGACCTTATTGCTCTCTGCAACTACCTGAAAGGAGGGTGTAGGGAGGTGGGGGTCAGTTTCTTCTCCCATGTAACAAGTGATAGGACAAGAGGAAACAGCCTCAAGTTGCACCAGGGGAGGTTTAGACTGATATTAGGAAAAATTTCTTTACTGAAAGTGTTGTCAAGCATTGGAACAGGCTGGCCAGGAAAGCAGTTGAGACTCCATCCCTGGAGGTATTTAAAAGTTGTGTAGATGTGGTGCTGAGGGAGATGGTTTAGTAGTGGACTTGGCAGTGTTAGGTTAACTGTTGGACTCAATGATCTTAAAGGTCTTTTCCGACCTAAACGATTCTATGATTCAGTAAACAGTCTGAGTTTCTGCTTCCTCTGGAGTATTGGTGCTTACTTTGTTGTAAAGAAATTGTAACTTTTTTTTTTAGCATGCTAAGCTTGCAAAGCTACATTGATAACATTTATTTATCGAAGATGTAAAACACAAATAGACTCCAAACCAGACCACTCTCCATTCCCAGGACAGTGAGTACACACAACAAAAGCTTAAGCTTTCCCAAGAAAATGTTTGATTAATGTTTCATCTGAATGCTGGTTTGATGTCTGATCCAACAACATAAAGATTAGAGCTTTCTAAATTCACAAAATATCATGTGCTGAGCATATTGAGCATTCTTGGCATTTGGGGAACAGAAAAAACATACGACTGGAAAAAGCTGTCAGAGCGAGTACGGTCCTTCTGCTGCCTGTGGACAGAACAAGGTTTGATCCTACATCAGAAATGGGGGACTTGATTAGATCTGTGAATCTTTAATTATCATTGCAATCAGACTTACATAAAAGATTGCAAACATTAAGATGTTTTTCATCAGAACATTGTTGATTTATATAAATACAAGATATAACAGGCTTACACACTCGCAAGCTGTAGATAAATTATTTTCTTAAAGCTATATATTTTCCTCTTTTCTCTCACTGTTCTTTGGTTTGCATAGTTAAGTTTTGTGTAATTTCCTTTCCCTAAGGAAAAAAAAATTAGTTCAGCATAATTATCTCAGTTGATCCCACATGTTGTTTTCTTTCTTCCCAGATTTACTATCTGCCTGATCTCAGAGGGCCTTATTTATGATTTCTGTTCTATAGGAATGGAAATAGTTTCTAACTGGTGGTACCTGTCCTACCATTACTGCAGAGATTGCTGATTAAGAGTTTGTTAATACTTTTGTTCTTGATCTTTGAACTTCTCTGTGTGTTTTAATGAAATTTCTTAAGCACAGACTTTCTTTTACTTATAGATTGTAGCCTCATTCACAGAATGGTTGAGATTGGAAAGCATCTCTGGAGATTATTTAGTCCAACCCCACTGCTCAAATAAAGGCTGCTCAGGTCTGTCAGACTGTATCTGGTTGGGTTTTGAATATGTCCAGAGGTCGAGACTCCACAACCTCTCTGAACAACCTGTTCCAAAGTTTGACGATGCTCACAGTAAAAACAGTGCTCTCCTATATTCAGATGCAATTTCCTGTGTTTCAATTTTTGACCACTTTCTCTTGTTCTGTTAGCAGGGACCACTGAGAAGAATCTGAGTCCATCTTCTTTGCTCCCTCGCATCGGGTGTTAATACACAAAAATTAGGTTGCCCTGAGCCTTCTCTTCTCCAGACTAAACAGTCCAGGCTGTCTCAGCCTCCCCTCATATAACAGATCCTCCAGTTCTTTAATCGGTTTTGAGAAGGATTCAGTTTCCCTAATTGGTAATTTTCATAGAATTAGTGTATTTGCAGGGAACATTAGTGTACACTGAGAAATGGGAGATACAATCTTCTGAAAAAAGTTCAAGAATCTGAGATATTCAGTAAAATTAATCAGAATAATTCTTGATAATTGGATGGTGTTCTGAAAATGTACATTTTTTTCTTCAAATCCTATGAATAACTTTCTTCCATTTTTGTCCTTAATCCACCTCAGTGACAATATCCTAAAGGTCCTTCAAAGATAAAATTATTAGCCATACAGAACTTAACTGCTAAATACCAAACATAGATCTCTACTTTCAATACAAGAGATAAAAATGTCCTGAAACAGCCTTTGGTATACTTCCATATGGCATAGACCTTTAGCATTTCTTCCAGCTTTTTTCAGTATATAGAGCATGTCTGAACCTCATGCTCCAGAAAATACAGGCTGTGTAATAGTCTTAATTTAGACTAGAATAATTTAGAACACTGTTAAGACCAAAATGAACACAGATTTCATCACGTTGAAAGGGTTGAAAGCCATCTCTTCATTAATTAAGTTCCTTCTTTGAACAAAGCTTAAACAGGCTTTTAGCTTATAACTTCTAAGTTTTCTTCATCAGTAATTAGAAAAAGACAGATATATTTGCTATTGGTCCTTATTATATATATATAAATCTTAATTTAATTTTCTAACAGCTCTTGGTCAGAGATATTAGCTACTGAAACTATTTAGTCTTTGAAGATTAAAAAATTATGGAAGATGTACATTTACAAAATTATGAAAACCTAGAATAAGGGGTTTTTTTAGTGCTACATCAGTAAAATTATTTGGACTTGTAGCACTGGAAAGCCTCTGAGATTGATATGTGAAGAAAGTAAAATCTGGGGTAGAGAGGTAATCAGAAATAAAGTATTATTAGTAGACTTCCACTCCACTTGATAGACTACTCAAAATCATTGTTTAGGAACTAAAGAAGGAGCCATTATGTCTTCAAAATTTAGTTGACAGCACCCTTGTGTAAAGTTCAGGGCAGTTCTTAAGAAACTGCTTTTGAACTTGAAAGCAAATTAATATGCCATCATTTGAATAGAATGTGCTCTTCCTTCTCAGTCGTTCTGAGCATTACTTTTCCAGAACAGCTTTCACATATTTTATTATGAAAACCAAAAATTACCGTTCTTTTTACCTTCCTGTCTGCACATACTGCAGAAAACCTGCTCAGGCAGTCTAACATATCTCCTTGATGCTTGCAGACATCTGTACACTCTTACACTTGTTCTGAATCAGGCATGAAGGTAGGTACAAAACACAGACAGACAGGATGTTTCACTGACACACAAAAGTGTGTTTCTCGCTGTTACACCATTTCCTGCCCCATTGACCCCACCTCTGTTGGCAGGAACATAAAAGGCAAGCAGCAGCAGAGCTTCCCAGCATATCTGAGGGCTGCCTGAAGATGGAAAGCCTGGCTACAGATCAGAAGATTAAGTACCTCTGTGTTTGGTCCCAAAGACATAGGCTTTTGTGTGTGTGTTTGAATAATTACATATGCAAAATTTTTGACGTGGTGGGAAATGGTCTCTTTTTCCTTATTCCATTTCTCAAAAGTTGCCAAAAGAAATATGGTCAAACAGCTACTTTGTACATCCACTGAACAAATAACTTCTGGAATGTAAATCAAATACAAAATATTCCTCTCCTAACTAACAAAATATTTGATAAAATAGTGCAACTGTGAAAAAGCAAAGATATAAATTGCAACTATTCTGAGACCTATTAGATCATTATCCATAATGTAAAACCTGCCATTTACAGTGTGACAAAGAACATACTTAGAAATATAGGTCTTAGAAGGGAAGAGGGCAGGTATTGAAGGAACAAAGTACTGTTTTATTAAAATACTTGTCCAATGAGAGTAAACAGATAAACAGTTCTTTAAAGAGAAAAAATATTCCAATAAACCAATATTCTAAAGGCAAAATAAACTTCAGTTTTAACTGATAATAGTACAAAAATTTATTTTTACTTCACTGCAGACATTGGGTCCATATGAGAATATATTTTTTTGCCCATGGCTGATATTACTTTTATTAAATACATTTTAACTTTTGTAGTGTCAGCTTCTTCACAGTAAAAGATTTTAGTATTTAGTTAAACTAAAATTGTGTTAAGAAATGAGCTGACAACATGCGTTTATTCAAAGCATCTTGTCAGAAAGGTCCTTTCCAACAAAGCAAATGAAAGTGACTTTTTTCCACACAATATATGAGTCCACAATTTAAGTGTTCCAGTAATATGAAGGGAGAATTGGACTTGGCTTCTCTCAGAGGAACAGCAGTCAGCAAAAGCCTCTTAGTCCTCTTAGCCTGAGGAATGTGTCTCTAACAGATTGCCAGGAAAGATTAACTGCTGCAGGTAGCACAGCTGCTGGTTCAAACAATTTTGATCTTTTTATATCTTGTGCTCATTCTGCTTCCACATGGAATTGGTCTGCTTGTTATGGAGAGCCGCAGGTAGCACAGCTGCTGGTTCAAAAGACTCTGGTCCCCTTATATCTTCTGTGCATTGTTTCTGCATAGAACTGGCCCAGTTGTTTTGGAGAGCCCCAAGGAAACCACTTTACAGAATAGTTTGCTAACCTTTTCAAGGAGTGAAATATGCTCCTACTTTTTTTTTGTCTTCGTAGTGGAAAAGCTTGTTCATCAAAACCAGTATTTACTGTAGTTTCTTTGCATAGATTTTCCTAGGAGAGTAAAGAGAGGTACCATTTAAAAAGACTGGTTTAGAAAAAAAAAGTAAGCATAGAAATCACCATGCTTAACCATTTCTCAGTATGTACAGAGACTATGTGCTACACTTCAGATTTTCAGTAGGGTTTATGGGTAGGATGATGCATTTAACTTAACCAGCCATTTAGAAGGCAGGTGACTAGAGTTAATTGTCATCTAGTGACAAGTCAAGAAAAATAGGCAGCTACATAATCACCCATCCCGAAAAAAATTGATAAATGGGATTAATTTTCCTTGTGAGGTGCCTATCTCCCTTCTTCTGCTGATTTTAAGTATCTCTAAGTGAAAGGCCTAACTTTTAAATAGCTAAAGTTACATGAGATAAATCACTCATGAGTGATTCAGAAACCAAAGCTGTGTTCTCATAGCTGTGCTCTGTACTGAAGAGCCTAGATGTCACTGAATGGCCTGTGATTTTTAAAAGCATGCATATACTGTTGGTGCAGGAGCAACTGGCATTTCTCCATATGAGCTGGTAAGGTTTATTATCGCAAAGAGAAGTTTGTATGAGCTTGGTTATACTGTCAAAGTAATAAGGTCATAAACTGCTGGGCGATCTTGCCAATTCAGGCATATGTTTTTTTGGGAACCCCTGGACCTTATTCTGTTATGCTGTGGAGGTATGGCTGGAATACTTACATCATTCTTGAAGATGCAATTTAGATTTCTTTTAAAAAGTTACAAAAATACAGACAAAATAAAGAGCTAGTCATGGTGTAAATAGCCTGACAGTTTCTTACTGGTACCTCAACATGATGGACTAAGGATTATGCTCTAAAGACAAGGCAGAATAATAAACAACGGTTATAGCAGGCATGCTCCTCTTTCTCCTTTAAAGAAGTACAGCAGTTCTGTAGGTTGAGAAAAAGTAGCGATTAACCAAGAACATGACTACATGTTTTCTGACCGGCATAGCTACCTGAATGTGTAAATATATTGAACTGTTCTTCACATATTAGGAAATATGTGAAGGAAATTCTAAGGTATTCTGAAGTCTAGATGTATAATTCTGAAATGAGGATCACATTTTGAATTTGGATCATTTTATACAATATATCTACACTGGTGGACTGGGTGCAGCAAATTTTGTATTTGTAATTGTTGAGGCTTAACTCTGGCCGGCAACTAAGCACCCCACTGCCACTCACTCACTCCCCTCCACGCCCCCCCTCCAGTTTTTTCCAGTATCCGCCTACTGTGCAGATGCTAGTGGCTGCTTTTTCCCATATCTCTCATCCTAATGTTTTTCAGCCACCATTCTTCAAAAGTTCCAAAAGTGTGGAATGTCAGCAATATATTCCACATACAGACAGAATAATAGTGAAGACAAAAGAGAAACTATAATAAACATCTGCTACAGACCCTGAGGACTGAAGAGAGCAAAAGGGAAACAAACCCAAGAAAATACTGGGCCAAGTATTAAAGATCTCAGGACAACAAGATAATTTGCTCAGGGGGATTTACAATGAACTGGACATCTGTTGGGCAAAAAATACAGGAAAGTGCAATTAATCACAGAGATTCTTTTAATAGCTAAAGGATATCTTCATGATCTGGAAAGCGGAGGATCCAACCATGAGAGAAGCCATTCTGTATTAACTTCTTCCAAGCTGGTATGATTTGAATCCATTAATGTATCTGATAACCTGCTGGTAAAGGCCTGCTTCTGTTTCTCAAAGAATTTAAAAAAACCCAAAAACATTAAAGACACAATAGGATGATAAATAACAATTCATGACTTCAAAGGCAGGTGCCCAGATCCCTAGTGTTTCTATGAACTAACACAAGCTCACTTTATACATCTTTGTTCAAAGTTTAGCTGCTGTCATGAGTGCATGCCTGTATCCATAGCTCCTTTCCCCTCACCCAAGTATTCTTAGAATATGTCCTGTGCTGATCTATGTCTGGAGTTCGTGCTTTTCCTAGTTTGTGCTCTTTCTGCCAGAAGCTCATGTTTCAGTTTTCTTGTCCAGCATGTCCCTTCTTTTTTCCTAATCCTACCTTCTTGCATTAACAGATCTCGTTTCTCATTCTCACATTCTCTCCTAGCTGATTTATGGCCAAAATTTTGTTTTCTACTTGTCTGTTTGGTTCCTCTGTGTCACTATGAAGTTTCCTTGGCCTCATTAAGAAGAGAGGCTAATTAGGTGTCACATACTCTGCCCTTGTGCCCTTTTCAACCCAGGGCACTTAAATACCTCTTAAGCATAAGTTTGATTCTTAGCACTTGCAACTTTTGCTTTTTGAAGAAGGTGAAGGTACAGTTTAGTAAATGACATTTTAGTAAGTGCCATGAGAAGTTTAGACATGCTAAATGATTTTGCAGGCACATTAGTAGATAAAATCAATGAAATAACTCATGACTATGTGCAATCGTCAATATTTTGAGTTCTTATAATTTGCTTATATTTTGGTCAAGTTCATGGAGATGAAAGAAGGGAGATAACTAATATAGAAGCTACCATGCCAAATGTCAACTTTCTGCTCCGAAGCTTGGAGGCATTGCAGTTACACAAAGAAAAGGTTGCCAACTTTATTATGTTGATCAAACGATGCATTTTTCCTTGACTCACATGTCAGAGATAGTTGAACAATTTTCATTGAAGCTTTCCCAAAACGCACACCCTAGGCCAACACCAGTCATGAAAAAATCCAGCAGAAGTCCTAAAGGTTAGCACAATGTTTGGAGCAGCTTAAAAGAGAGTTCTAAATAGATTTGACAAGTAGCATGCTTGCAATTAGTATTGATGAGCATTCTATTTTTCAGAAACTTTATTGCAGTGTCCTGTTTTGGGGTGAAGCAGAGCCAGCGTCCTGTTCAGTGAGGGGCCCTTGCTCACAGTTGTTGGCGTGGCAACCAGGGTCAGCTGACTCGGGTGTTTACCCTGTGGGAGGGTTACACCTGTGGACAGGTCAGGTGACCCAAACTGACCAATCGGGTGTTCCATCCCATCTGCCATGCCCAGTGTAAAAGCTGAGGGATCAGAGGGATGAGGGTGGTTCCTCTCCAAGGACTCTTGCAAGGGCTTTTCTTCTTTGCATCCTCAATGGGCTGTTTCCTCAATGACTGATGTCTGAGGAGGAGGACAACCCCATCAGCTCATCTGTCTTTTGATCCTGGTCAGTGTGTTCTGGTTCCATTTGTCACTGAGTCCAGTCTGGAACTTCCCCAGTGCCTGCCAGTGACATCTCCCTGTGAGCTTGATATGGTTTTGTGTATATTTGTATATCTTCTGTCTATTTCATTATTTCCTTTTTTGTTATTATTGTTATTATTAATATTTCACTAAAGTAGTTAATTTTTTTCTAAACTCCTAAATCTCTTTATCTTTCTTCTTCCTCGCATTGGAGTGAGAGGTGGGGGAGAGCATCTGTTGTCTTGTCATTGGTCAACCCAGCACAAACCACAACATGCAGTTAAAAGACTTGAATTTACTTTACCTGTGAAGGTATTAAGCAAGGTTTTATAAACCAAAAACTTTTATTTGAAAGTGTGAGCATACGTATGGGTCTATATATTTTAAAAGAATTTTCAAGTGCATGAAGTATGTCTGTAGTGACTGCAGCTATAATGTAGAAAAATCCAAACTAGATTTGAAGTATATTAGCTGAAGGATCAGCAGCAGTCCAAGTGATAGCACCAGATAATTTACCAAATAAATTACTACAGATGATGACAACAGAATCCTCTAATGAAAATAACACTAGTGTAAAGTCTTTATTCAAAATGTCTAAATGAATGAAAGAGTAACCTGGTGGGAAAGCAGAAAAAAAAATCACTGAAAAACTGAATCTGAACTGATCTCTTCAGACCATTTAATTGGTGCAGTAGGACAGAATATACTTTCTTTTTTTTATGGCTAGATCTTGAGAGGTTCTGATCATTTAGAAATGCAGTTGTTCAGAGTTTCGGAAGTCAGATTCCAGCAGGATTATTTACAGTGAAGAAGTGTCTTGTTTCTTGAGGTGTTTCTAAAAAATCATTGTAATCACTGCCCATGTAAGAAAATAAGCGACAAAGTAAGGATGAAAGAATCTGTCCCTGCCAATTGCTAATTTATGACACAAACCAAATTTAATGAAAGCTATCCCTTTAAGTAGTACTACTTTAACCAAGACTACATTGTTGATGTTATTAACCTTTCTTAAGACCTTTGAGTAAAGAAGAAAACCTGAAGTTGCACAGTAATTTGAAGAGTATGTTATGAACCTCATAAAAGAGATCAATTTCAACAACAACCTGTCATCTGCTGGCATAAAAGGAATGAAATTGGAATAGTCTACTGGAGAGGTTGCTGAGGTTCCAGTTAGTCCTCATGTAATTGACAGAATTTGGCCACGATTGAAGCATAAATTGTATGGATATTTTTGGTAAGAAGCTTGGTAGTCACTCTGGAGTATTAATTCTCCTCTGATGGACGAAACGATAAAACTCTCTATTATATTTCAGGAATCTTATTTCTGAGGTTCTTCTGTCATATTGCAAAGAAGGAGCAATGTACAGTATATTTGGTGTCCATTGTTGAAAATTCTTTCTTAGCTATCTGCAGTATGAAAAATTATGACATTACTCATGTAATCCATTTCTTCCACAAAAATAAATTTGGCTTTTTAATGATTAGGGGGAGTTAAGTATATTTTTAATCATAATATTTCAGATTTTAGGACCTACCAGTCACTCTTGTGCCCTAAGCAGTTGTAAAAACTGTTGGGTAAATTCATCATTGGGATTATAGTGTTACCTCTGTACAGTCTTGTGAAAAGGTCATGTATGTTAAAGATGAAAATAATGGCTTTGGCTCTGTATTTTTGTCAAATGAAAAGTGACCTTACTGTAAGGTCAGAATTGAAATCTTGGTTAGATAATTCTGCATGGATGGGGTTACTGGCACTTCCTCTTCCTACTTGTTTTTAAGAAATAAATGATCAACCATGTGGGAACTTAAATATTTCCCATTCAAATTTCATCCTACAAAGCACATATTCACATCCTTAATCTTCACTTGATGTTTAATTCCACACTGAATTCAGTTAGGTTCACTTCTCTCCAGACAACTGCACTAAAGCTGATGGAGATAAGCCTGTTTTAAACGCAATTTCACTTAAAACATTTAATAGATAGGAGACAAAGACCTTCTACTGTTATTTAAGATATGTTAAAAGTGAGAGACTACTTCTCATCCCTTCACAAACTTAGCCTAATTTAGATCAACTTAATTGGAGTGACTCTGGTTTTATTCTAGCGTGAACAGAAGTAAATCAGCATCAGAACACTTATTTAATGGGGTTAAACTGTACCAAAAAAGAAATAAGAATATTTTTTTCCTTAGAGGCAGCTTCCAAAGTTTCCGCTAACTTTTGAGACTGAGAATGCAAAAAGTCCTTTTTGATGTTTTTATGAAAGATACATTTGAACTGAACTGGAAATTATAACCTTGAGGGTGAAATTAGGAGGAAAATTCCTATTTTGAATTGTATGCAGGTATCAGAACAGATAAAAAATACTTCTTTCTAGGCATTTTAAAAATATCTAAATATATCTTAAGATACTAAGAATTTTTCAGCATAGCAATGAGTTATAATTACAGATTTTTGAAAAACACAATAACAAGATAATAAGACGCAGAAACATAGTGCATACATTGCAATCATTTGAATTATTTTTCTGGTTGTTACTATGTACATGCAGTATAACTATATTATGTACTGTAACTGAAATATTATATGTAGTCACATAAATTTTATTAAAGCACTACACGTGCAATGCTTATTTTTTATCTTTCCACTTTTGTGTTGCAAGAAAACAGGAAAACATGTTACACTTTCATATGTATAATGGATTGACTGTTTTTCCTGTTTAGATGTGGGTGTATCCAGCTGTTTATGTCCATTAGTTAGGTTGGTACTGCACTAGAGGCACCTAACCACGTAAGAAACTCTTGCTGTTTATGTGCCAGACAAGGAATTGGTATCTACGCATTCTGTATTGCCAGATATTAACAGCTTTTCAGCACAAGGATGCTTGCAGTAGTTGCCAAATATGCTGAGCAAAGATATGACGTGCCAATATCTTTGAGAAGGACGAAGATGCTTTCACATAAGACTAAATTCTTGGAGGTTATTGGAAAATACTAACAGCAGAATTCACCATATGAAAACATTAGGGATCTATGCACATTATGTAATTTGTAATATACTTTCTATATTTATAAATGTCTCATGTATTTAACAACATTTCCTCTTCTAAAGGCCAGATACTCCACAAGTATTAACACCGAACTGCTCGGGTAACCCTAGTCAAAAAAATATGACTATGAAGTATTGAGACAGATTGATAGAATCCAGATAGATCTAAGCTCTGGACTCTATCAATCCTATCTGGAAGCTATTTGTTCCTCCTAACCAATTATTAGGAAACACAGTGTGCAGCCTGTTATATGTAGTCTGTATTCCTAGATAGCAACTGCCACATGAGAATACACAAGAGAGGAAATGATGAAAGTATCAGTAACTGAACACTTTACACCACAATGTGATATATGACAGGCGCAGGTTTCTATGTAGCAGTACTTCAGTCCTTACCCAATCAAAATGACAGCACTTTGTGGCATCGTCTTCCCTCATCCTCAGCTGATGCGATGGGTCTAGGTGAGAGGGAGACACATGATGTGGTTTTTGAAGTCACCCATAGAGACTGCCTTCTGAACCCGTATCTCCTTATGTTCTGAATTCATTAAAGAGCTTAAAACCCCCAGGTTTAGAAGGTTGTGGCCGTTGCAGCACACTCTGATTTAGAAATTGATCCAATGGTGGCTCATGATGCATGCTGTTATTTAGAAAACACATAGAAGACAGTGTCGTTTTATGTTTTAGAGTAAATCATACAGTTGATAAATGATTGTAACTCACTTTCCATCAGATATCAATAATGGAAATACCTGAGTAGCAATACAGAGTAGATTTTATGTGTACTAATCCGTAGTTATTATATAGAGTGGTAAATCATAACTAAGTCAACAAATTGCAGTGTGGAATATAAATTCTGGAACATCTGTGGCTGGGAAATGTTGTACTTCCATATACTACATACTTATATATGCAGCAGTCAAAAGAGAATTTCCCAGTTGTTACCAACATGGAGGTTTACAAAAAAATTTTTCTTTAGTAACCATGAAGCAATAATATAAACCTCATGTTTATGCATTGTTTGTGGGGTTTTTTTCTTGCTGTTTCTTTATTAATTCATTCTGACACACCAATAAAAGTACAGGTAGGTTCACAGTAATTGCAAGTCATTTTGTTTGCCTTGACTTATTTGTCTCTGTAATTTTCAGAATTTGTTTTTGATACAATTCTAGTTTGAGAACCTCATTTCTACTTTTGCAATACCATTTTCATGACTTCTTAATTTGCATGCTTTCATCTCTGTCAAGTAATGGAATGAGTTGTTACAGGAATGATGTTTGTTAGTGTCCTTTTACAGAAACTTTTTTTCTATAGTGAGATAAAAACCTATTAAAAATAAAAATTATATCTCTGATACAGTCCAACTATGATGAACACAAATTCAAAATGAAAAGGTATTGTCATTTTTCCTCTTCTATCCCAATGCTTTTAGTCTTGCATTTTAACATGGCGGGGGAAAATATCAAAATTAGATAAACAATGAATGTTGATGATATATGAAACTTTTCCCTCATTTGTATGATTTGAAAATATTTTTTGCTTTTGGTCTAGAGACATTAGAAAATATATATTTTGAAAAAAGGGAAATAATTTTAGTCTAAATTGAATCTCATTAGGTCTAGAATTATTTCTGTTTGAATGTGTAGGGGTAGCTGTGTGAAAGACTGAGCCATTATCGTGTAATGAGAGTCCCTCATGAGACAAAAATGTTGTCTTTGAAGGCGTAAATATTTTTTATTGTTTCAGTGATTTTTAACTGTAAGACATATCATGCATACAAATGATCTCAGACCTACCCTTTATGCTTCCTATATTTGACTTTCCGCTGACTTTATGTGTACATTTTCAGATTAGTCTAAATTAAAATCAAATGCATTTAAATATCAGTTTCTCAAACATTTTGATTTATAAACTTATGAATCTCTGTGAGCCATTTTGAATTCAACTCAGCTGAAAAGATATTTCAGTACAATTTTGAAAAGATTTGTATTACCTAATAGTGATTTGAATTAAGACAATTAAATTAAAGTCTTCTTAAAAAGTAATTGATATTATAAGATTCCATAATCTTCTTAAATATAGTATTGGAGTTATGTGGTGTTTAGAAAGCTAGGTATCTCACCAAATCTTGCTTCAAGACATTGGAAAATCAAACCATTTTAATGGTTAAAGCTACTGCTTTGGAAACCCATTTACTTGTACTGAGAACACTGAAAATGAAAACTTGAGTTCCAGCCTCTCTGACTTGCTGCTCATATTGTATGTTCATTTCTTTTTATGACATTGCTTCTTCCTCTGCAGTGAAGTATTTCATACAAAAAATGGACCATGTGCTTTTTCACGTGAGTAATTATTAAATGGCCATAAATTAAAATGGGAATAATATATCAAAATAATGTTGGATACTCATGACTAAGCACTTCTGGTTTTGTCACTAAAATATCACAGAATGGGTTTAATTGGCTTAATATTATTATTGGTTTAATACTTAAGGAGAGAGCAATTTTTACAAATTTACTACTGAAAATGTACTCAACTTCAAAACTTTCTAACAGTAGAGTATAAAGAGATTTTTTCCACTATATTTTAAGTAAATGTTTGTTCTGAAAAGTATTTTATCTCTTTTTGCAACATGATCCCCTCATTATTTCCTGAGGAATCCTCTTGAAAGAGAATAGCTTACTTTAACGTATTGTTTTACTTTTTAAGTTCCCTTTCTGTGACAAAACATATATTATTGACCATTATGACACATTATACTGCTGTACTCATGAGGTTCTGAATGCTATTGAATGAAACTTTGCACATTTTTATCTCCAGCAGAGCACTTTATGTCATGGTCTCAAATTTGTTAAAAACAAACTTTCTTCTTGACTTTTAATTTAACTTTCATCCTAACAATTTCTTTAGTATCCAGAGCTTATTGCTATGCTCAGATATGGGATATATTACCTGATATGTTTCAGGCAATTTTTTTTTTTCAAATCAGTCTTATACGTCATTGCTGCAAAGATGTATTGGGTACTAGATACTTAGTTAATCTTGGATTGAACCTCTATACATACACTTTTCTCCGGAAGTACATTAATTAATGTTTTTGTCCTTGTTCTAGTATTTCAAATGCTATTTCTGCTAACAATGACTTGTTTATTTTTACCTTTTTTGCTGATTAGATAATAGAAAATGGTATTTTCATTTACTTACCCTTATTTTACAGCGTTTGATAGGCCTATGTATCTAGGTTTCAGTGCTTTCATACTGGGTTGAGTCCATTCTAGTGATGTCTCAATGGAAAAATTGGAGACCCTTTAGTTTTGCTTGTTTGCCTGGTTGTTGATGCTATCTTGCTTACTTGTATTTGCACTCGTTTCTGTAAGGTACGTGTCCTGAAATGAACTACTACCTTGCATTTCCTGTCATTGATGGTAGATCAAAACATGTGCTTATTTTCTGGAATCAGCTCTTCATAATTAGAAAGGAATTTGCAATTTAGGCTTAATTTCTGAGGCCTTGTTCCTAGTTCCCCCACATCCCTTCAATCTGTTTCAGAGTTTTGCCATGATAGTGAAACGCTGAAACAAAGATGAAAACAACCAGATTTAGGGGTTGTTTGGTGAAAGTCTCCAAGTGCCATACTGTTGCTATGCTTTGCTGAGAACCTCTGTCACTTTGTTTTTCCTTCAGTAATACAGCTGTGTAACTTAAAAAATTTAATGACATCTTTCACTGTCTTTTAACTTAGTTTTCTACAGAATTGACCTAATTGTCTTTTTAAATGCACACTTTTAGTGCCTTTTAATTCAATTAAAAAAAGGCCTTTCTTCTTCTAGGAAATATCAGTTTGCAGTGAAAGTCACATCAAAAGAATACACAGTGGGATAAATATCTGGTGGTGAAAATCCTGCTGGGCCTATGTTAACCAGAAATGGACTGTACTCTAAATTTTATAGTGGTTTTGTCACTCAGCAGGTTTCCTTTCAAGTAGAGAGAAGCGAAGATCAGAGAATCTGTATTTAAACCCTAAAACTTAGGCAAAAGAAAAATTTCACCTAAAAAAAAAGAGAATCACAGAGTAAGGTAACATGAACAATAGCAAGGCAGATGTGGAATTGCTCTTCTGGGAAGCTTGGAGGGTGCGCCTGCTGCTGCTGCAGAAGGGGACCTAGCAGAGGCTTTTAATTCTCAAAAATTCTAGCAGTTTTGAATGACCTCTTTTATCTACTCCTGAAAAAAAATGTGCTTTGACCTTTTCCCTTCAGCTGACACCTGATAAGGGAGTGTCAGCCATCCATTCAGCTGGTGGTAGAGGGTAAGTTATAGAAGTGCGGGCCTGGAGCACATGAACGTGGGAGGGGGCTGAAGGCAGCATGCAAGTGCTCAGCAATGGTGAGGATGTTGCACAGGGCAGGGTTTCTGGCACTGACCAGAGCAGCTATTCCTGGAACAGCAGAAGCCTCATTTCAGGCAGAGTTGAGGAGGGAGAAGGCAACTTTCCAGGTCTGCAGCTGCAGAGATTACCTGGGGCCTCTCACTGGAGTCAGGGGAGATGAGCATCTTGCGTGCAGGAGGTGTGGATTGATGGCAGATTTGTAGGAGCTGTGGGAGGAGGTCAGCAGACTGCACAGCATCAGAGACAGTGGCAAAAAAGATGTTCATAGGATTGACAGGATGTCCACAGAGACCCTGTGAAGCGGAAGCAAAAGCCTGAAAAGACGGAGGAACAGGCAGAGACCGTCCTTGATTCCAATGGCAAATGGAGAGTCCCAGACTAGGGAAGGCTAGAGGCTTGTGACTTCTTGCAACATGAGGCAGGTTCCTTCTCCCCTACAAATGCACTGCAGAACAGGTTTGGTACCCTGGTAGCAGATGATGGGGAGAAAATTATATCTAGGGACACATCACAACTGAGCCTGAGCTGTATCAGCACCAAGAAGAGTTGGCAAGTGAAGGCAGAGAGAGGTTCCCTTCTCAGGGAGGTGGATCAGCTGACTTACTGTCTAGGGAAGTTTGCTGCTTGCCAGGCACTCAGATGCGAGAAGTTGTCGGGACACTGCCAAGGCTTGTCTTGTATTTGGACTATAATCCACACAGCACTTCCAGGGAAAACACAGACCATATCGAGATTGACTACTTAACTTTGGGGATAAGGGTGAAGGGCATGCAACCTATTCGGTGTCTCCTTCATCCTGCTGTTGAAGGATAAAGGCTGGACTAGGAGTGGGTATACCTTGGAGAACAATACCTGGTTGCACAACTGAGGTCATTGGCAGGGATTTGCTTTATATGACCAAGGATCTCTGAAGATTGAAGGTTGCTGAGGAGTGATGGGATCCAACTGACAAAGTGGGACAAAAGCATCTTTGTCAGCAGCAGGTAGCCGACCTGTTGAGGAGAGCTCTAAATCAATAACATCAAGGGAGAGATACTGTAACCCACAGTTAAGTGAGAAAGTGGTAGGCAAGGTTGGACTGCCAAGGAGCAACACTGATGGGAATAAGAACACAAGAATGATAAAGCAGGGTGAAAGGACACCCACCCCAAGTGTATGCACAGAAATGCATGCAGCTGGGGAAACAAACAGGAGGAACTAGAGCTCCGTGCGTGGTCACAGCACTGAAACACCTCTGGAATAGTGACCGATGCTGGAACTTGACTGGACTGGTAGGGCAACATCTCTTCTGAGAAGGACCTGGGGTTGCTGGTAGATGGCAAGCTGAGCATAAACCAATGTTGTGTCCTGGCAGCAAAGCAGGCCAAGAACCTCCTGATGTGTAGTAACAGGAGCACATCTAGGAGATCCAGGGGAATGATTGTCCCCCTGTTCTCAGCACTTGTGAAGCTCCATCTAGAGAACTGCATCCATTTCCTGACATAGTAAAGGTGCTTCTAAACAGCAACACATTTAGGGAAGGGTCCCCAGGATGATGAGGACCAGAGCACTGCCTTGTGAGGAGAGACTGAGGGAGCTGGGATTGTTTAGCCTGGAGAAGAGATGGCTTCAGGAGAACCTAACAGCAGCACCCCATAAGCCACAGACAGTTGTCAAGATCATGGAATCATAGAATGGTTACAGTTGGAAGGGACCTTAAAGATCATCTAGTTTCAACCCCCCTGCCATGGGCAGGGACATCTCCCACTAGACCAGGCTGCTCAAAGCCCCATCCAGCCTGGCCTTGAACACTTCCAGGGATGGGGCATCCACAACCTCCCTGGGCAACCTGTTCCAGTGCCTCACCACCCTCACAGTAAAGAATTTCTTCCTAATATCTAATCTAAATCTCCCCTCTTTCAGTTTAAAACTGTTACCCCTCGTCCTGTCGCTACACAAGATAAAGCAAGGCTCTTCATCGTGCTGCATGGTGGCAGGGTGACAAAGAACGGGCATAAACTGAAATAATAAGTAGGCAAGAGGAACAGTATTGATCTAAGGAAAAAGTGTCTGCACAGAATGAACTGATGCTCAGCATGTGATATTTGCAGCATGAAATTTACCTGAGATCTGAGCTGCCTTTCTTTCAGTCAGACAAAACACCGTAAATCCCACTGCCACTGAATGTTAGGCTTCTGAAAAACTTGGAATATTTCTGATTTTGGCACTTTTATCATATCTGTTGTTATCAAAAATTCAGTACTTCAATTTTTCAGTAGTTTTTGGATCATGTTTCCAACTGAATTGAAGAGTAAGAAGAAATAATACAGTATAACAAGGTGTTCCAAAAAAAGACAACCTTAATGATTAACTGTGCATTGTATTTATCAGGTCCCTTTGCTATTATAAGTATATATTATTGAAAATACAATATATTTGGTGAGAGTCTTTTAATCAGAGAGGTTCTAAAGGATCCAATCAATTACATTTTGTTTCAAAGGTAATCTAAAGTTTTAAACAGCTGCATGGTGTTCTTATCTTTAGGGTGTTTTATCTTAGTTATCTTTCTTTTTGTGCATATTATTTGTATTTAAATAGGTTGGAGGAAGAAGTTGTCTAAGTTAACAACAGAGGCTGATCCGCTTCATTTGTTTTTTTGAAAGAGTTGCAATAGTGTGAGTAAACTAGGCTGTTCCTTTGAGACTAGCTGTACCATAATTCAGCTTTCAGCTTAAATAGTAGCTGAATATTAGAAGTATTTTTTTGCTCCTCTAGAATTTATCAGAAATTTAAGAGCTATTTCCATTAACACTTTTTCTTCATTTTATATATTAACATTAATTTATTAGAAAAGAACTTCTTAGAATATTGAGAGATGAATATGAAGCATTTAATCACTCTTATTCAATTTTTACAATGATGCAAAATATTACTCGAACCTTCAAAATGAGATTACAAGTGTTACATGGTCCACAAAATAATATAACAAAAATATTTTTTTTAAACCCATTTAAACTGGTAACAACAAAGCATCATTTAACTAAACATGGCATAACTACATGTACTCTACTGAATTATAAATTTTTTAGAAGATTTTGTATGTCGTCTTTGAGCAAGAGAAGGCAAAGTGGATGTCAAATGGATAGTGGTAATGAGAAACAAATAGTGGTAAAAAGTACTGTGTCACATTGACGGTGTAATTTATGTATCTTTGGAGAATGAGGCAAAGCATGTTAAAATCAATGTGAATCTTTCCAGTATTGTCACATTAGTATTAAAAGCAGGATTGTGATGATGAAATATGTTGATGGAGCAAAACTGTCTGGCATTTTAGCAACACAGGGAACTGTAAGAATATTATATAGGAAGAAGTGAAAAAAATAATACTAGTAAAAGAAATAAAGGATTACATATAGAAAAATATCACATTAATGCCTTCTCTAAATCAGGTGCTCATTTGGAAAGAACGGAAGAAAATGTTTTGATCATCAGGTGACTGAGACACTCTTATTACTCATAACTGAAGAAGGTAGTGGAATTCTAATTCATAATTTGTGAAAGATTATTTCAGTAAATATTTTTTAAAAAATTGCTGGTAAGATTGCACTTCTTTTTTTTGAAGATGAGACTTGATAAATCTACTAAGGAACTACATATCATCATTGTAAAAATTTATTCAAAGACTATTGAACTTAAGAGTTTATGATTTTCATAAAATGCAAAAAGACTTGAGGTTCAACTGCAGTATCATGTTATTGTGGAGTATCTAAGGCACCGTGTTAGATACCTGTGCTTAGTAGAGATTCCTTGGTGCCTAAATATTTTGTGAAGAAAATATAAGCTTAGTATGTGTTCCTTCTTAGGGCTGCTGGGAATCACAACTTGCTCTGCAAATGCTTCTATAATTTAGCAGGGGTTTTGTAGGGAATAGTGCTGAAAGCTGACCTTTGAAATGCACTAAATTTTTCAGTGCTGTCTTTTATGTGTAATTTATCGCTACCTTGTGAACATGCTGCATAGCAATTTATTTTTTAGTTAGTCATGTTGTCTTCAATAGGACTATTCAGTGTTTGAGACATTATCCAACGTAAATTTTGTATCTCATTTCGTTCCTCAGTTTGCATTAGCATCCTCTGCTTTTAAGTGACTTGTTTCTTACAGAGGGAATTCAGATATGTATCTTAGTCCTCCCAACAATTCATTTGTATAATTTCTCTTCCCTTTCTTTTCTCTCCAGCTTTTCTGAAGCCTCTCTCAGTTTTTTCCTCTTTTTCTTTTTCTTTTAATACCAAAATAAGATAGGTATTGCATGTTCTGAAGTGAGGTATATTCGCCTATGACCAGAACAGTCTTCTGTATTCAGATACATAAATATAGACCTAAATATCAAAATACTTTTCATCTTACTTTTTCATAATTTCATAATTTTCTCAATGTTTTGATTAAACTACCCTGACTAATGTCGCATTTAATAACTTTAAAAGATTAGTTATAAAAATGAATAAAACTGAAATAAAATTTAATATTTATTTTCTAAATCTGAAGGGATGTTACAGTTCCAGCTTCATTTTATATCATATTATTATAAAGACACTGAATGGATTACTACAAGCCTGTATTCTTTTCTTCCTGCAATACAGGATGGGTTCATTTTCTCCTGTGCTTACTTATAATGGGATAGCTTGTACCATTTTTGGAAAACAGAATATGTAAGAAATTCCTTTCTGCATAGGTTTATACTTATCTAATGGAGCGTGCTGGGGGAAACAATGGAGATTTTGTCCCCTGACTGTACATGGAAACCAACTCCTGTATGTCACTCAAACATGGGGTTGCCAGGTAGATGCACATATGCACACATATGGACTGAAAAGCTCTCCAATGTCTAACAGTATATGCTTAACCTACTGGACTTTGCAGGAACATAGACTCTGTGATGCCACTGAAAGTGACAGTGCTGTCTTATATATGATTCTCTCCAAATATAACTGTCATGGAACAACTACATGTTTAGTTTAGATATCGTGAGTATTTCTTAATATAATTTCTTCTGTATTCTTATGTTTCCCAGTTGACAGCACTTTTTTCAGGCACTGCTTGGCCTCACTACAGACTAAGTTTTACATTAAAAAATAAAAATGGGTCTGTGGCTGAAACAGTGTTGGTAACACACCAGTGTGTTTCTTTTATCCCTTTTCTCCCCTAGTGAGTAGACTGGGATGGGCAAGAAGTTGGGAGCAAACACAGCTGGGACAACTGACACGAACTGGATGAAAGAACATTCCACATTATATAATGTCATGCTCAGCAATACAAATGGGTAGAGGAAGGGAGGAGTGAGGGGTTTTGACTTCCAAAGTGGCCCTTGTTCAGAGACTGGTTGGGTATCAGTCTGCTTGTGGGAGGTGATGAGTGGTTGACTTTGCATTCCTTCTTTTTTTCTCTTTTCTTCACTCCTTAAACTGTCTTTATCTCAAATCTCAAATTTTCTCGCCTTTGCTCTTCTTGTTCTATCCCCCATCCCACTGGGGTGACAGTGGGTGAGTGAGCAGCGGTGTGGGTGCTTAGCTAAGGGTTAACCCACAACGCTTTATCTACTTTTTTGTGATATGAAGCTTCAATTTTATGAAGCGGTAGAACTTAGTCCTCTCTGTGCAAGAATCCAGAAATGCACCCAACTCCAAGTCTCATTTTGAGGGTTAGTCCAGGTGTGTGGTGGGAAATAAAGCTGATTGTTCACATGGTTAAAGTTGGGGATGTATAAGTATCTTCCTGAATTTTGCCCTTACTAAATATGTTTCCAGGACAATGCTGGAAGTGGGATGCTTGTTACAGAATCTTTTGTGAACTGCTTTAATGAGTTGCGAAATACACATACATACATAAATATGCATAAGGGAAATAATTTAAATCTTTACAAGTGTGCTGAATATTTGCATGGTCATTAACAAATGAGTTCCAGGCCATCCATTGAAACAACTGTAAAAACAACAGCAGCAATCCAATTCTTTTTTCCTCTCTTATCTAGTAAAGGCACACACTTCAAGATCATTAAGCTTCCTGTGTTAATATGGGACATACTGATCACTCAAATTTCCATATAGGAAGGAGAAGTATGGGGTGTCTTTCTCCCATGTACCTGTATATAAATACACACACAAACATCTGATTTTCTATGTATAACAAAAGGTGTTTCTTGATATATAGATGCTATTTAAAAGATAGTATTTATATGAAATAGCAGAGAACCAGAATCTCCCTGTAACAGAAAAAAAATAGTCTCACAACATAAAAATAAATCAAATTGTTAATCTCCTCTGTTGTTTCCCAACAATTTACTGCAATTACTTCTTGAGCAACTTTCTTTAAATGATACATCTATCTGCTTTCTGTGATGGTTTCAGAGCTTTTGGACCAAAGGCTTAGATAAGCACATTAGAATGGAATCAGTAGATATATAAATAAAACTACTTCTTTTTATAGCTTGTATTTCTACTGGGAAGAAAATAAGATAAAGATGGCAGTGCTGATATCACAAATCAAATAGTCTCTCCTGCTTTTTTTATTATAAAAATGTTGCTATGGAACATTTGAGAAGGCTTTCAATATATTTTAAATCCACCCACGGGTTAATAACTTAAAGTAAAATAAAAGCAGTAAGTTACATTCTGCAGATCTTGACCCTGCCAACATGACTTGAAAAACCTGGCAAAAAGGTTGTCCTTTCATTGAATTGTTTTGGCTCATGTTTTATGCACAAGCATGCTTTGCTTCAGCATTTGGCATGAATGCATTCCTGCTTCACCTCAGGGACAAACGCATCCAGGGCAACAGATAAAAAGAGTGGAGTCCCACTTTCTGTTACAGTGTGAGATAACCTTCATGAAACTACTACTGTGGGTCAGAATCTTATTTTTATACCTGTCTGCACTTTATTTTAGCAATCCTCATTGAAAGCCCATTTGCCTTCTGGTCTAGAGCAGTCAGTTGATTTCACAAGTGCTTAAATATCATGAATAGTTTGGGAACTAATAATAGATTCTTCTTCCTGGCCTGCCGCTGACTGGATGATGTTTGGCTATGCATTCTGGCGCACGGCTTTTGGTGTTGCAGTGACTCAGTGAAAAAGGTGAATCATGCCTTTCTTGTTCAGTATGCTTCCTCCTGAGTAAGCTTCATCTGCTTTTTGCATTTGTCCCTTACTTTCTCTTGGTGAATACTGCTTTCTTGTCATAAGCCTGAAACATTTCTGATGTTGATGGAAATTCTGAACAACTTCACAGTATCCACCCTATTCTCGAGTGTGCGGGGCTGTGAGCTATCTCTTGACAGCCTGTAACTTACACGTTGAAGGAACATTAACCCTAAAGTATATTCTAGAGATCGTTCGGTGGTGTAGATATGAACCAGAGTATACATGAGAGGATGCTTTCTTATATGCATTTTCAGCCTGATCCTGATAAACAGATAGAAAAAAATAAATCCACGACAATTTGAATGCTGGACAGTTCTGGCACAAGGAAACTGCAGGAAAGACAGTGGTTTATTTCCGGGTAGATACCTTTCGGTTCATTGAAGTTGAATGGGAAAATTATGCTGTTGTAGACTGTTGTATAACTATGGATAGAATATTTCCCTTCTTTAATACTACAAAGCCTATGAACCTAAACTCTTTCTAATTTTCTGCATAAGTATTATAAATGTATAAACAGCTTTAAGGGTTTGGGTATGAACCAGTAAAATCCATTAAAAATATGTCACATACTTGATCCATGGTTTAAATCATTAAAAAAAGCACTATACTACAACGTAAGTTAAGTATGCAGCATTTCTCCATCCTTAATTTTTCAGTGTAGCATAGAAGTTTCTTGTTACCAAAATATAATTCTTCCAAATCTCTTTTCACGGGCAATTCATAAATCTTCAATGGAATCCTGTAAGATGCATACAATATACCTGAGATGTTGGAACAATTTTTTTAATGTTATTCAAGTCTCTTTGGGAAATACGTATCAACACAGTTTGTTAAAATGAGTATTAAATTACAAAGCCCACAGTGCTGCTGTTGTAAATATCAAAAAACAAACCCAACTTATCATGCTGCGGCTTTCACCCTGAAGGGACCAAAAAGATTTTTTCAAATTATCTATACCAGTGTGTAAGCTGGCTTTGAAATGCAGCTCCTTTTGCAGCTAGACCCCCATGAGAGCAGAATTATAGTATCAAGTAAGAGGTGGAGACAATAAGGGGAACCTCAGGCAAGCAATATTAACCATATTAAAAATTTGGCTGATGGGATATTAGTAACTAGGAATTGTGTGAATATTGGTTTTGAAATTCATCCAAGCTAAGTGCCTAAAACATTAATTAGCAATATTGTTCCTGAGTATTCATGTTTGCAACCTTTATTTTATCTAGGAAAATTTAAGTCATTAATTTATTAGCAACTTAGTTGCTATGATGTTGTGTATACAAACCATACACTTACTATACATAAGTTTGGGGTTTTTTAATGTACAAAATGTCATTGTCTTCCAGTATAAGCTACTTGCTCTTCATAGTGTGTATCCAAATCTGTGCATGATTTCATACCACCACTACATCCCAATCCCTGCTTGCAGGTTTCAATGGGCCAGTGTGGGGCACAATGATAAAAGAAGCTAAAAGAAAAAAGTAAGCTTGTTATGTATGTGTAGAAGACAGGATTAATCTGCTACTAGCTTATAAAGGGAGAGAAGGAGAGAGTCTAAATAACAAGTTTTAACAAGAGAATTACCATATTTAGGATGTCTGAAGTTCTTCCCCATTTGGGGTTCTTTATCTTTTTCTGCCATGAGAGAAGCTGAGTGGTATTTCCTTCAAGAAATTTCCCCTATATCTTATTGTCTTTGTGTAAGATTTGAATCATTTGTTTTGCCAAAAATCCTAAATACTGGATTTTTCCAGAAGAGCAGGTTAAATATAGGCCACTTTTAAGATGCACAGTGTCTTCTCTAAAAACTGTAGAATAAGTAATCTCATGGCGCTAGTCCAATATTGTATTCTTCAGTGTAGAACCCTGCATGTGTGCAGCATATGACTGATGTTAATGGATCACTACTATTTTGCAGGATATAGAGGTTTATCTTAGAAAACTGTATTGCAGACTTACTGCTTGAGAGTGCACGATGCATTATCTTGAAGAATTCCTCCAACAGAAGCTCTATTAGGATGTCAGACAAATAAATGATGGTGTTGATCTTGAACTTTGCAAGCAAAAGATAAAATTCATCTGTGGTGTTTTAGTGACCTGCTCCACCTCACAAAGTATGTTATTCTATTTGTTTTTCCTTTGAATGTAAAGCTTATTGGCACTAACATTATCTGACTGCCCCTTTGTTTTGTACACAGGAGGTCTGGTAACAAAAATAGATTAACATTTCTAATTTTTTGTTTTCTGCTCATCCAATTTATGTATCTATGTGCATATATACATACATACATATATATACAGTTAATATCTTTTGGGAGGTAATTATATTCAAAGAATTCTGTGGTAGACCACAGAATGTCCACTATCATCTCACTGTATACAGAAAAACTTGTTTCAAGTCCACAATTTAACACAATTACAGAAATGTTTTTAACTCATGACTGTGTTTGGAAGACGGTGTCTATACTCAGAATGGCTGAGTTAGGGAGGGATCCCTGGAGATCACCTTCCCTGCTTGAAGACGGATCAGGTAGGGCAGGTTTCTCGGTTATTTATACACACTGAGAAGATCCCCCTGAACATTCTCTTCTTCAGACAAAACAATTCCAGCTCTCTCAGCTTCTTCTTGTATGGAAGATGCTCCAGTCCATTAATCATGTCAGTGCCCCGTCACTGGATTCACTTCAGTATGTCCATCTCTTTCTTGTAGTGGGCAGCCCAGACCTGCACGCAGCACTTCAGACATGTCTCACCAGTACTGAGTAGAGGGCAGGATCACCTCCCTCGAACTGCTGGCAATACCCTTGTTAATACAGCCTAGGAGGCTATTGGCCTGCTTTGCCACGAGAGCACGTTGTTAACAAAATATCACTGTAGTTAACAAAATCTACAACTGTGAATGGAGACTCTATTTCTTTTTTAACTGTGGCTTGAAACAAAACAGAACAAGATAAAGTTAATTTTTAACTAATTTAATTAAATTCTTTGTCTCTAAACATAAAATTAATATTTTTAATATAATAGTTTTATATTTTTAATATAATAGTTTTGATTTACTGTGAATAATTAATCTACAGAGAACGAGTGTAGAAAGATCATTAATTTCTTCATATAATTTGGTGATGTAGATCATGGTTTCCATCCATCTGCCTAGTTCTCACTTGGTCTGTAAGCCAAGTGAGATGTGTCCCTCACTTTTTGCCCTTTCTCTTAGGTTCAGTTTCTGACAAAAATATTTATAGTTTACTAGGTTTGTCCTGGTAGACTCACTACCACTGACTTTTGTCCAGCTCAAGTAATCAAATCAAATAGACATTGAGAATAGCTATTAAAAGTTTAAACTGTCAACCACCCTTCAGCATCTATTCCTTCCTTGAAAAATCAAGCATTCATGTGGAAATATTCTGTCCATCCAAACCTGTTCAGTGTTACTTCAGTGCTTGTATGGCTTATGTACAGAACAGAACTAACATGGGTATGTATATTTCAGTTTCAATATAATAAACCACAAAATACCCCAACTGAGAAAACAATGGCTAAACATCTGATGTAATTACTTGCACTGAAAATATTCTGAATATGACCTTCTTTAAGTTGAGGTTGCGGTAAATGTCATGTTTGATGCAATTGTACTGTCAAAGTAATGTTGGCCCCAATGAACTGTAAAATCTACCACAATAGGTATATAAGTACATTTATAAATACAGAATTGTTATGCTAGTTGTTCCAATATTTGGTAAGGCACAGCTCTAATGATGGGTCATTTTATAAGCAATTTGTTGTCTTATAGTTTTCTCAAGTGATAATAAAACTAGCATGAAGATTTTCTGGTGGAAGACTGACCAATTCAAAACAAATTAGTATTTTCCAAGCCAGCATATTGAAAAAGTAGTCTAGAAAATAAAGCTAATGCTTTTATTCTTGC
>VWZL01003286.1:197443-228822 GCA_013396915.1 Stercorarius parasiticus
GAGCTTTTAAAATCTGATTATTGTAGGAGTGACATCTATTTTATGCTTGATGGATGAAAAGAGACAGTAAAAGACAAGATGAGCTAATAACAGTAAAGTCTGTATTGAATCAGAAATGTATTGAGGTACTGAGAGGAATCAAGATATGTGCTTCAATCATTAGAGTTTGTCACGAGTGAGATTTGTTGGTTGATGTGCTGTCAAAGTACTGAGAGAGAAAGGTTTTATAACAAGCAGCTAGACATGCAGAAAAAGCAGTTTAGGACTCAAAGGACTCAGTATAAATAGAAGTTATAAAGTGAAAAAGAGTAATAAAGTCGGCATCAAGAGAAGGACAGTATTGATCTAGACTAAAAAAAAAAACTTTCTTTTTGAGACACCTTGAAAAATGATCTTAGTTTTTACTTTCTTAAAATCATTACTTTTTATAACTAAATGTTTCTTCACTTCTGACTTAGAAGAGAAAGACTCGAAAATGCTCAAGCTGCATATATCTGAACATTATTCTTACCTTACCTGTTTTTAAAGCATAACACATTATCTTACAATTCTGTATGTAATCCAGTTCTGGATTGGTCTGCATATATGTTTTATTAAATATACACCTCGCTACATTGGAGAGTTTACCTAATTAATAGCCACTTTGCAATGAAAATTTTGGGTATTTCACCACGTTGTAATATCCTTGAAAGAAATCATTGCCATTTTCTGAGAAAATTTAACAAAGTGAATTTTCTGATCTGTGTATCCTTCCAGCACGGTTTTGGAGTGTGTAGTATCACTCACAAATTCCTGTATGTTCATTCCACCCCCATAACTTATGCCCCTGCACTGCAAACACCTTGCCACCTACACCCAATACAAGCACCAAAAGACAACCCAATAATAACAGACAACTGAGAGACCTGGTGGAAGAAGGACAGCTAATCAGGTACAGTGGTACCAGAATATCAACTTTTTAAGAACCAAGTGGGACATGCTGGTGCAAGAGTGGCACTGTCAGCCAAGAATTATGAGCTGCATGATGGTGTTGGAGGAAAGGAGAAGCACTCCGGTGACCTTGTGGGTGGATGCCCCAGTTCCTAATTGTAAAAGCTGTCTGAGGGTTGCACACTCTGCTTCCTATCAGGATGAAAATAATGATTGGAAAACGTGAAATGAGATTGGACAAGCTACAAGTATCAGAGAAAGAGTGATAGTTCGAGATTTCAGCTATTTCAGTAGACTCAATCAATGCCTTACGAGGGTGTGATGCAGATAAAAAATTCAGACTCAGTAAATGACTGTTTACTGCAACAACTTGTCTTAGAGCTCATAGAAAAAGACTATTTAGAATTTGCACCTGAGAGGTGCAAAGGGCCTGGGCCAAGAAGGATCAGTGGGAGAGCTGCTCTGTAATAGAAACCACAGTGCAATTATTTTTAAGACTGCAGTGGGAGAGAGCAAGACAAATAAATCAAGCAAACTGATACTTGATTTCAAGAAAGGGAACTGTAAAGAAAGAGAAATTTTCAAAGACAAAATGGAGTTGTTCAAAAAGCCTGCATGTAGTACGAAGGCTGCTATAAATGCTATAGTAGAAGTCCAGTTAGAGTGGGTGCCATAACTCAAACAGAAACCAAAGTGGTCCAAAAGTCCCTTGCACGTCTTCCTGGGCAAGTTAAGGAGACTGTTGCAGCTAATAGTTTGACCTCTAAAAAATGGAAAGCTTGCTCAAATAGGAAGAAAAGGAATACAGATGAAAAGTTTATGAAGAGGATTCAGTGGGCATAAAGCATTTGGATTTTCAGAAGCATTTGAGAAGATTCCATAGTAAAAGTTACAAAAGGGACAAATCTGCCAGGGGATTGGAGAAAGATCTGTCAATGGATTCAAGTTGGTTAAAGGACAGGACAGAGTTAGGATATAGTGGTCTCTCTACAGGGTGGTTTCATAAGGATGACTGTGAGTACGAGCTTTGTTCAGTGACTTCACCAGTAACCTGGAGAACAGTCACAGATGCCACAAGGCTCTTTTAGGTTGTCAAATGTTGTGTCAGTGTCAAAGAACTGCAGAAGAACCCCACAAAACTGAGACAGCAGGTAGAAAGGTAGCAGATAAGCTCCATAAAGGCAAACATAACAAAATCTCTAGGGACAAACAACCTCAGCATCAACCATGCTGAACTTGGTACTGGCAGGTACGATCAGGAGGGAGATCTTGAAATCCCCATTCACAGCTCTCTGAAATCACTGTGTCAGAGCAGCCCAGAAAGCCAACAAAATCCTGAACATCACCAGAAAAGATATTGAGAGCAAGACAGACGGCATCATTTTGTGACGGTGTGTAGCCCTGATGCACCATCTCCTGAGTTAATCTGCAGTCGTTGTCTCCACTTCTCAGAAGTGTGCAGGGGAGTGAAAGAAACTGCAGTGATGGGCAGCTCAAATGGTTGAGGTGATGGAGTGGCTGCCTGGTGAAGTGAGGTTAAGCAGACCAGGACCCTTCTGTTTGGTAAGGAAAAGACTGACAGGATATGGTCGGGTTTGCAAAATCATGCAGGTAGACAGGTCCTTCACTGAAGGAAAGATCACTAAAGGTTCGTTAAATACTACAATACCAGAAGCAGGGGCATGCAATGCAACTTTCATGAGATTAGTTCAAAACAGACTCAATGATGTGCTTTACACAGCAGGTAGTGATCTTCTGAAACGTGCTGCCACAGGAGGCTGTGGAGACAGAAAATATTAGCAGGCTCAAAAAGAGATTAGACACATTCCTGGACAAAAAACTTCACAGGTGGGAACTAAAAGGACAGTTGGGGATGTACGGTCGTGTACACTAACTTTGGTGTCTGGGTGAGGAAGTGAGGAACGGATTGCAGAAAGTGGTTGGTTTGCAGATTTTCTCCAAATAGCATCTCTTCCTGCTGTTATGAGAGGCAGGTCAGACAGGCCGTTGGTCTAACCAAGAGCAGCATAATTTTAGAAAATGAGCGATTAATTTATCCGGTGAGATATAAGCCCTGCAAAAACAGGAATATGCATTGACTGGTGCACAAAAGACATTCTAACTAGATTTAGTAACACTATGCATAAAAATATGAACATTGCTAATTATTTTCCCAGATTTAGTCTGGAATCTTTTAATGGAATAATGGACTAAAAGAAAACATACCTTCACCATTACTGGAAATTGTTTTTTTGATGCTACATGTACTACATCCACTTCCAATTTAGTCTTATGATTAATCATCTCACAGTTGCAATTCTTCTTTTTTCCCCATTATCTAGTCAAAGTGTTTCTTCTTCCTCCTATTTAGTTCCTTCCTTTTGATCTAACCTGTTTGGACATAGAAAATAATTCCTTTTTGCCCTGGTTTGAAGTAAAGCAGAACCAACTTTCTGTTCAGTAATTTTACTTGTTAGCTAGGCCTCTTCTAACTCTCTGAAATTAACAGCATGTTGTGTCGAAAACAGTTCATTTTCAGAGTGATAAGACCAATGTTTACAGTTTGTACCAAGGAATGATATGCAGAGAGGCTCTTGCTTATACTTATTGCTATAACAACCAAGGTCAGCTATTTTCATTATTTGCCCTGTTGGAGGGTCGGAAACGGAAAAGCGTAGAGGGGTCCCACCTGCAGGGAGAAGTGGACAGCACAGGTGGCAAAAAATTGACCAACGGGGTATTCCATCCCATCTGCCCCATGCTCAGTATAAAAGCTGAGGGATCAAAGGGTCAACTTTTTTTCTTCAATGGCCGACGTCCGAGAAGGACCCTGTCTGTTCATCTGCCTTTGATCCCGATCCGTGGGTTCCTGACTCCATCTGTGGAATCCAGTTCCCGCCTATTGCTGAGTTCAGTCTGGGACTTCCCCAGTGCCTGCCGGTGATGTCATCCTTGGAGCTTAATACAGTTTTGTATATACTGTATGTATTTCATTATTTTCCTTTTTATTTTATTATTAATATTTCATTGAAGTAGTTTAGTTTCTTCTAAACTCATAAATCTCGTTATCTCTCCTCCTTCCGTCGGTGTATGAGAGGTTGGAGGGGAGCATCTGTCGCCAGCCATTGGCCAATTTGGCCAAAACCATGACACTTTTTCAGCAATTTTTCAGTAAGTATTTCATTGCTGAACAAATTAATGAGAATCTTCCAAACCTCATTTGATGCATTTTTCCTGGCTGGCAATGTATGAAATTACAATGGTTCTTTACACATGACTTGTCAATCCGTCTTACAATATCATGACCATGTTTTTGTGCATCACGTAACAACCTCATAAGCTCATTTTTATTGTCTTAGTCAAGATGTACCTTTCAACTGCTTCTTCAATCCTAAATCTGTTGTTCTGCTGTCATAAATGAGGTTAATTTGACATTTTGGTGCTTCTAAGGTGCTGATAACTGCCCAGTTTATTATCATACATGCACTAACAAGTTTGCTTATTTTTCCATTGTTCTGCTAAAAGTTTAAGTAAGGTGGTTAAGGCTGTAATTCCATGGATCCTTGCCTTAATACAAGTTAAACTATCTTTGCCATTGAATACATTATTATATTATATAAGTCAACTTCTTTATTGTGAGACCATGATATTCTTGAATAACTAACTGAAACATAGCAAATACATTTGTATTTAAAATCGTAGAATCATAGAAATTACTTTTTTTATTATTTTAAAAATGTTTAAATAGAATGTTATTATTGAGATAAATATTCTCATTACCCTGTTTCACAGTTACATAATTACAGTTGAGAACAATATCAGCTGTGTAAATAGTAGGTCCATACTCTAAAATACCATGATATCATATATTTGCAATCAAGAAATTAGAGGCTTTGATGGAGCATACCCTGATTCCTGTCTAGGTTGTGCACTCCAGTTTTCTTTCCAAAAAGGATAGATTTTGGGATGTGTCCTGTGCCCTGTTCTTATTCTGATATAGAGTTGCGGTAAACCGTGGCACATTTTCTAGGTAAAGGATCTTATAAACTCGCCTTAGTTCTCTGTTTCAGACCAAGAAATGGTATCTTCTGTTAATATGAAGAGATAAAAGTACAAAGGTAAAACAAGATTAAAAGGGAGTCAAAATCTTCAGGAAGATAAATTGGAATAAAGGTTATGATTGCTGTATGTTGTCTATCATTCAATATCGAGAGGCTTAGGATAAAATGCACTCTTGGTGACAAAATAGGTTCAAAGAGATAAGAAGAGTACAACCACTCTGTGTCTATTAGTCGGATCATTTTCAGGGCTGAAACACACACCTGTTTCTATTCTTGTTGTTTCACACGTTTAACTGAGAATCCTTGTTTTGTTGGTAATTGTATGATGTAGTCTGTAATTCACTAAAATAAAGGTGAAATCACCAACTTTTTTTTTTTTCAAATAAGACATCCAGCAATGTTCTTTAGTTGTTGTTGAGTTCTGACTGTTAAAATTGATCCAGACCATAATTTAGATGTGTTTGTCTGACCCATCTGCATGCAGACACATCTACTTTTTTGTTCATGCGAATATTTTCAAATACTTGGATAGACTTATCAAAAATATTCATACTTCAGAAGAAAGCACTTCTGTTGTCTTAGTTTTACAGTAGTTACACAACTCATAAATAAAGGATTGGAGGTTACAGTTTAATAATTCTATTAGAAAGTTTACTGAAATCTTCATTAAGGAAATGTTTATCATAAAAGCACATTAGGTGGATCTCACTGTATCTGTTTAGCGCTGTGATGATTATAATTCTGCAATTGCTAATAAATTTGACACTTCATGTAATAATAGAAGAATAAATGTTCCCTATATATTTTGGTGCACTTAGAAGTCATTTATGCAATGACTTATGCTCAGTAAAGATCAGTTTGTGTCCCATAAATCCAAAAAAAATCCCAATAAAATAAAAGTCTTTCATCAGTCAGGAGTGTTAGACAGAATTCTTGTTCTGGAATAAACTTGACGTAATAATGACTTGGAAGTACAAATTTTGCTAATAAAACTCCACGGTTTTCCTCCACTGCAGAGCTATTCAGTGATTGTGCTTGATTTCAAGTCAGAGGTCAAACAGAAGATTTATCTGAATAAGAGTCTAATTTAATCTTCTTCAACAGAATTCGAAAACTAAAATATCAGAGATTCAATCCATTTGTTTATACCTTGCAGCTGATGTCAGCTCAATTGATGTGTTCTGACTTATTTTGTGCCACTCCAATTGGTTACCTTCTGAAGCAAAAAACAAAACAAAAAAACCAAAAAAAGAAAAAATAACTCTGTCACTTCAGAAGCAGTAGGAACATCTATTGTTTACAGCAGCATGCCTGTAGACATCACAACTTCAGAAGTAAAACTTACAAAGAAATTTTAATTACCAAAGTGTAAACATCTAAATTAGAAAATGAGTGACATCTGAATATTATTAATGCAGAAACAGATAATTAGCTATGTGCAGTATATTTCTATTTTTATATAACTAAATTTGTTAATGTATAGTAGTATTCTCCAATTGAAAAGGGAACAATTCCTGAAACAATTACTCTATGAATATGTTGTTCATTTTATCTGTAGAAAAAATCTTGTTCAGTGGTCACTGAAATCCATGGAATTCAATCGTAGCAATATCTAAGAAAACATAAGAATCTGGCTACAAAACTGATGGCACAAATTGTGTTTTGTTTGTCCAGACACTATTGTATATGGTCTATGTCCTATATTTTTTCTTAGGGAGGGAGAAATGTTTGATTTCTACACAGCTAGTTGCAGATATCCATCTAAAGGTACTTTTTTGAATTTTGCTTGTACATGTTTTGGGGGAATGACTTTTAGAAATTGACCCCATATTAAGAAACAAAGTCTTTTTTAAAATATTTGCAATAAATTGCAATTAGTTTTAGTGGAACCAAAAAATTTTAGGAATTGGGTTTTAACCTTTTTTTAAATTTTATTTTGAAAAAAATGTTTGGAAAAATTTAAAAATTAGTGTATAACTTCAGATATGCTGTTCTGAACAGCAAAAGCTTAGTCACTTCAACATTTCTGCAAGAAGGCTCTTGAAATGTACTCCTGTGTTACAGTAGGAGGAGAGTAACCTAGAAATCAGGTAAGACAAGTAGAATTACAGGCCTGAAGAGTTTATTTTGAACTTCTCTGTACCTATCCTGAAATGCTACTTCCATCTCTGTGGCAGATTACTTTTTTACTTTATAATTTTTCATTTTAAAATAGGCTGAATTTTCTCAGAATCTGTGGTGAGGTCTCAAATGTAACTTTTCTCTAAGATGTTAGGAAAAAACCACTAACTTGGAAGGAGGAAAAAGGCAGTTAAGGGCACAGAAAGACAGGAAAGACGGGTTGTCTGAAAGATGGGGAAGCTCATTGAGTTAAACTGGATACCTGCATTGCTTCTATGAAGGACAATAAAAAAACTATATTGCTTATATTTGGATGACATATCAGGAGGATTAATTTCAAGTCATGTTTTTGAATGAAATTACCTCCTTTGATTGCTTTGCCTCTTTACCATGTTTCATCATACTAAAACTGTCATATAAACTTCAAGAGTGGGAGCTGTCTGTGTTGACACTTCATCATTGGATCAGTCTTATAGAGCTATTGTTTCATTAATGTTTTCTATCTCATTTCCTTTTTTCATCTCAATATCACAAATCCAAAGAATTCCTCAGTGAGCTTTATCTGTGAGATAGCAGCAAGACTGAGGAGCAGAAACCTTACTCATATGTTTATGATATATCCAACCTTAGGTCTAGTTGTAGAGATAGTCCATTTTGGCTTATGAACCACTGAGAATAAAAAACACAGTGACAATCACCTTAAAAGTTTGTTCAGGGAAAGAAAAAGTTCTCATAATCTACCACTTTGTGAGGAAAAAAAAAAGAAAGGGAATCAAACCTGCAGCTGCTGGGATTTGCTTGCATTGCAGATTCTAGACATGGTCACCATGGACCAAATATCCATGCAATGATGAGAATCATTGGAAAAAGTCAGGGTTGATGCTGGGAGACCCCAGATTAAAGATGTTTGTGATTGGTTTTTCAACTTCTTTAATTTGGAAGAATGGCAGCCAAATTAATCTACTTTTTTTTCCTCTCTCAACTCTGTTCACAAAATCTTTCCCACCTTATTCCTCTTTCAAAAGGGAATACTCCACTTTCCTAGAGCAGTTTCCCTCTCTCTGCACAGGAAAAATGCATGCTCTCATCTCCACTCATATACATGTGCTGAATTAGTTTGGACATATACTACCCAATTGGATTCTCTGTCTAATCAGTGTTTACAGGTGTCCTGAGCCCCCTTCAGAGAAACATCCATATGTTTAAAGGGCTGCCACGAATGTAGATAGACTTAAGCATGTGCAGAGTTATTTCCTTTCCACATTATGTAGTTGTCTGAGACACTGTGCCCATCACTTGTTTTATTAGGCTTACCTAGTTCCTACATTTCCAGTATGGGTGAATACTTTGCATTCACCATCATTTTTCGCAAACCCTCCTTTTCCCTGCTGCCTTGCTGGCTGGATCTGCAATTACAACTCGGCTAAGTTCAGCTGGATTCCTTTTTCTGCCATCTCTGACTTGTATTTTCTTCCTTACTCTTTACCCACTGGATCTTTCTTCTCCTGTCCCAGCTCATTGCTTCCACTGTTTCTGCCCCACTGCTACATTCTCCATTTTTTTCCTGATCTCCTCATCTTATTCCTGCTGGTCCTTTGCATCATTTCATTACTTCTGTTCAAATCTAGACTCTCTGGAGACTCTGAGACATTGCCTCACTTCATGCTCCCACTGCAAATCTATCACTCCTCCGGCTGTCTTTTACTGCATACATAGGGATCCAAGGGTAATAGTGTATACGGTTATATATGTGTCCTAATGAATCCATCAACTTGAATGCTTTCCTCTGAAATTATGAAAAGTGCGGACTACTGATTTAGCTTAAAATATTCCTTCTTCAGTTTTCCCTTTTCGTGTGTGAAAGAATTACGTAAACAGTGGGGGAGAGGAGGTTTGACTGCATTAGGGGAACCAAAGAAACAAACTCCAGCAGGGTGCTGCCAGATGAATGAAAACACAAAGCTGAAAAACATAGATTTTTTTTTTTTTTATGTGAGTGATGCAGAGGAAATAAAAAAAATGGAAAATTACCTATCTCCTCTTACAAAGCTTTTGGTATCCTATATTAGGACAGGTAAGAGAAAAATGTACCTTTTAGAAGACAATGCACTTATTTGGGGGTTGATTTTAAAAGACTCTTTTCCCCTAGCTCTTAGCTTTTTTCTGGTATAAATTGTGACTTCCCTTTTATATGAGTTGCATGTAAGTTGCTGTTGGCTTCTTTTTGGAAAATATTTTTGTTTTTCTATTTCCTCCAACCTTATATGTACTCTGAAGTCATTTTTCTGAGTCTGCTGCTACTTACCAGAGAGTCTCGCTGATGATGGTCTATGTGTTCCAATATATTGTCTTCAAGAATGGTGAGCACTTGGTGTTTAATAAACACATACAAGTTTTTAAGTGATCTGCTGCCTCTCCCCAAAACATGCCCTAGAAGAAGGGCTAGTTCCTCACAGATGCCTTGCAAAATTTTTTTGGAGCCTGAAACGTGAGATTTTTAACCATTGTATAATTCATTTTTGTATTGATTATATAAATACTCTACAGCACACTTTACCTGCATAACACACAGTAATAATAACTTGTACTGTCCAGCTATCTGAGAGTAAAATGATCCATATAATTCTACTTTAAATTTCCCCTGTATTTAATGTTATGAGACAGATGGAGAAATAGTATACAAAACTGATATTAAGTTTGGAAATTTCTTAAATGATGGATGATCTGAACAGATACCTTTACCAGTATGGACCAGCTTCCATGCTAACTAGATGTTTTTCTTTTGCTAGATGCTTTGCTTCTTCAGATTGCACATACCCATTGCTTTAAGCTAAAATATTCACAGGTGTTCATGAGCCACCCTTGTGCACAATATGAGCTATCTTTCTTCACCACCGGTCTTTTCAATAAAGCCCAAAAAGCACGTATGATGCGTAGTGAATATAGTGAACCAGCATTTTTCTAGAAACTTTTTGTCAGAAAAGAGGTGTTAGAAAAGGGGATGAAAAATTACATCATAAATAAATCCAAAAGGGCCTTTTAACAGGGATATTTAATTATATAGGGTATAGAAATAAACAAAAGTTTGTGAATAGAGAAATCTCTTATCCTTCAAGATTCCCCACTGAACATAATCATGTTTACCTGCCTTTGGTAGAAAGGTCAATATTCGATGTGTGCTTTTAAAAGCCCAGATTTCTGTCCTCGTATCAAGTCTTCCTTTTAAAGCTGTTGTACTGAAAGCTAGAACGTTAAAACAATTTTCAGATTTTAATCAAAGTCAGAATACTGTATGTTAACTCCAAAAATAGATTTTCATCCAAGAAGAAACTAAAGTGAGCTATTTTCTTTTTTATATTGTAAGCTTAAAAAGTCTTTGTTTCTGTTCTCAACTTGTGCTACATCTTAACATCTGGGCAATTATGCAAACCTGTAAATTACATTTTTCCCCTCTGAGTTAATTGGCATAAAATTATAATGAAAAGAATTCAAAACCTCTGTGCAAAATTATAGTCTCATAAAATGAAATTGTAAACATACTGATTAGCATGTAAAATTTTAATGAGACTGTGTTTTGATAGGAAAATCTTCAAACTGAGAAGTATGCAGCAACTTTCAGCAAATATTTTGCTTAATTAATGAATTTCAATAATTGATAGTTTTACCCCAGACTTAAGTACCATCACTGAAACCACCTCTCTTTTCTTCTTTTTTAATGAGACTGCTGTAAAGAAATGTGAACTTCTTTAAAACATATTCCCTTTCTTCTGAAAAGATTTGGTACAAGAAAGCTGATGTCCAAGTGAAAAAGAGAATGTGTAATTAGTGCTTTATGTGTTTATTCTAAAGCCAATTGTTCTTATAAACCTTCATTGGGCATGGGGGAGATCTCGGAGTTATGATCTCTGAAAAATCTAGAGACATTGCAACTTTGACCCTGGCAGATCTTCTGCATTATAGTACAGCTGTGATCCTCTTTCCCAGGATTATAGGTGAATGTTCTTGCCTATGCTCAGAGAAAGTAATTCTGCTCTTAAGAATGTCCAAATTAATGAAAAATAGAGGAAAATTCTGATGGCTTTCCTCTCACACACAGTAAATGCCTAACACATTTTATGTTAGTGTGTATGTGTAGGGATATGTGTAAAGGTTTGATTAAAAACAACAAGAAAATGAGTCTTAGAACTTCTGTTCTTAACATGAATTGAATGTAGAAGATTTTAAAACAGTTATTGATCGGTTTTATTTTCCTTCATTACAGCAGGCAGCATTTCAGCTATCACCAAAGGTATCAAACAGTGCTATGACAGATGCCCTTATGGGATGCGAGTCCCATACTCATACCTGCATGGTTTTCATTGAAACTAATAAAAGTTTTGTGGGCATTAAGATTTTCAGAATGAATGTCATAATACTTTTGGCAATCAGGAAGCAGGAATGACAAGTGCTCCTTTAAGAACACCCATTTTTCTGAAATTTCTTGGTAACTTTTACAGGCCAAAAGAGTTGAAATAACTAGTTTATTTAAAGCCTGAATTAGTGAACTCAGCCTCCATCATTCAATTAATTTACAGCTGTTACCTTTGTTCCCTCAAAATTTAACCAAGGAAGTTATGCATTGTATATTTGACTGGTAGGCTTTTTTTTTTTGTTTGATTAATTTGTATATATACTAACTTAGAAAACTGTAAGAGCATACTTATGCAAATTGTTGAGAGAACTTAATAAAATCCTTCAGAATCACCACACTTAATCACCAAAATGACACAAATAAATACTGACAATTTTTATTACTTTTAAACATTGAAAAATTGCATCACATATCAATGTAAAGATTTATAACAGGTTGAAATATATTCAGTCAGGTGATTATTCTATTTAACTAAATATAGATTCTTCACTGTGCCTAGATCACCTTAACTTAAAATAATTTTTAGGTGTCTTTAAATTCAATAAACAAGTACTGTGTATTCTCTCTGCCTGTCACTCCCGACTACCATATCTTGCTGCTCGGAAGACTATGTGAGGCGTGGACTGTCCAGTAGAAAATTTTTTCTACCCACATCGGAATGTGCACCATCTCTGACTTGCAGACAGCAGTGAGATGCCTGAAATAGTTTTTATCTAATTCAAATTCATTTCTACCCCAGGAAAATTGCAGATAGATATTTTCCTCTTTAGAGCAATTAATTTTTCCATTCACACCATTGCAGGCTCCTGGGGAGGGAGAAGTATAAGTATTTTGGTTTTGGTCTTTTAATTATGTAGGAATCAGTCATGAGAGAATGCAAGTGCTGTTGAAACACTTTCCTAATAGTTCCCTCCTGCTTAACAGTTTCACATTAATGCTATGTGAAAAAAAAAAAATACAGCTATGTGGCTGCATGAGTTGTATACCCTAAACTTGAACAGGTTGTGGCATTTTGTGCCATATGTTATGCATGTCAGTGAAGTGAAGGGCATGCCTTGTCACATCGTATCCGATAATGACTTTTGGGGAGTGAAATATCATTTCCAGCTGAGGTGAGCCTTTCACTTCACTGATCTGCAAGTTACACGTTTCAAGTAACACAGCTGTTTTTGGAAACTAACCTCCTGTTAAGGAAAAGTATAACTTGACAGAAACTCTAGTATTTGATTTACGAGACCCTGGATCTTAACAGGATATAAAACTTACTGATAGAAGTTGTCCAAGATGAAAGAAATTTCATAGTGGTCCAGTTGTCCTGATACTATGTAAGTGACAAGAACTTTCATTCTGAAGGGTGATTTCAAATAGCTAAGATAGGTAAGTTTAATGTTAATAGGAAAAAAATAGGTTTGGTTCTTGTTTAGAGTCTAAACCTTCCAGAGTTTAGATGGATTTCCCAAAGTAGGTGAGAAGAAACCACCTACTTGCTGTTCATGAGTCATATCAGAAAGTGAATTTTCATTTTCATGAAATAAATTAAACAGTCTGATTATTTGTAAGCTTGTGGAAGTTGCTAGGTAATGAATTTCAAACACCATCCAGATCTTCTAATTTATCACATGAAATATCTAGGGCACTGTCTAGTTAGGGACTAGGTAGTCCTGAGGGGTCATATAAAACAGTGCTAAAACATAAGACAAAAATTTTGGCAGATTTGAAACACTTACAATTGATTTATATCAGTTGTGCTCTGGTTAAGCGAGCAGGCTGCTGAGTTCTGGATGAAGGGGAGTGTTAGTGGCTAGGCAGTCTTCTTACCCGATTGCAGTCTTAGAATAGCTTTTCTTGGAAGCCATTGTGGTACTGATTGCCCAGATATAATAAAACAGGGAACAGTCTCCCAATTAGCCATAGATGAATAAAAGGTCTTGTGATGTTTTTATCCGTCTAGCAGAAAGGTGGCTAGGTATAGTTACAGCAATGAGTTGCATTAATGCTGTGGGATCAGAATGCTCCATTAGAATAAAATAAAGTAATGGTTGATCGGTCTTCTGAGTGCCTCCTTCAAACATCAACTCTCATGCCAAAGTGTTGAGCTTCATCTACTGTATAACGGGTGAGTGTCCTAAAAACACTGCTAGTCTTTCAGACATGGTACTATCAACATATGTGTACAGTGGGGGTGATTCTGGAAAGATTCCTAAAGCGAATGTCCTCAAAACAGAAAAGCATGTGGCTTAAATGTTATTTGAGTTTTATTAGCGCTACTAGTATTTTTTTGAGGCATTATGCTATGGGCTAAGAGGAAGAAAAAGTTTCCGTATGTATGTCTCTGATAAGCCAGGGGATCATGATAGTCAATGAAAAGATAATCCGACAACTAGCAATGCACTGTCTTGCTGTTACCCTGTAGAAATAAAAGTGTGTCTGGAATATCAGACTACAGTTAGAAACATCTTTTTATCTTTGATGTCTCAACTCGTAAATGCAGGATTTGGTGTGGATGGAAGCTTTTTTCATAAGAGAGTTATTTGAGTAGTCTTCCTCATTAGTGTGATGTGGGGCATCGTAGTGGGAAATAGATATGACATAAAAGAAGTGGTCTTTATAATTCTGTTAGATGGGAAGGTAGGTGGTGGTGTTTGCCTGGTTGGTTTTAATGTTTGAGTTTAATTTATATGTGGTCTTATGCTTACATAAAAGCAAGGCATGATTGATAGGTATAGTGGAAATCTTGATTGATCTTTAAACATAGTCACAACTCTATTAACATTTTTGTTTTTCATTATTCAAAAAGCATAAATAATTCTTTTAAGGAAGAGAGGTAATGTCTGTTTCTAGTTAAATGGCAGTAATAAATGTTTCAAAATTATCACTTTTAATATCAGATTGGATCAAATTAAATATAAGATCAGAAAATATTCTTTCCGTTCATAAAATTTTAATAAAAGATTTTGTAAGCTTTTTTTTTAATTTTGTAAACCAAATTACTCAAGATTGTTCTAAATCCTCAGTTTTTGACACCTACAGTTATGGATGCTGGGGGCTTACAGCAACATTATGAAGGAAGTATTTTAGTCTTTAAGTGAAGTAAAAGCTCTCTAATACCTCTTCACATCAACAGAACTTCTTTTGTCCTGGAAAAACTTTAAGATTAACATTCTTCCATTTTTCTAAGATGTCTGTAGAATATGTTGTCTTAATATACACACTACATATTTTCTTATAGATCTCATATACATGTAAAATATATTTCAGTTTTGTATAGCCTTGTATATATCATGAAATCGAGTGAAAGTGTAGATATTTTAAGTAAAATAATTTGAATTCAGAGAGAAGAAATTTCTAAAACTGAATAAGATTAACACATCCAGTCTTACTAAACAATCATATTCTAGACCAGTTGTTTACTAATTTGTGAAGTCAGATGAACTTTGAAAAGTGAACATGAAAAAAATGGTTTATTAGTATAAGGTATTGCTTCATTTTCAGAAAATGCCCAAGGTAATAATAAATATATTAGCTCAACTCCTATAACAGGTTAGCATATCAAGTTAGCAAGGGATTTGATCCAAGTTAACATGTGTTTTAATGTATAGTGTATAAATGCCATACTGTCATGTAGGTTACCCCTCTTTCTAAAGGATTCCTTGCATGAGACTGGAGTTTTACGGAAATTTTAGCAGAATTTTTACTATATATTCCAAGCCTGTTCACCTTGATATGTGAATAACTTTTCCTCTTCTAAGAGGAAGTAGAAGATGTATTACTTCTGTACTGACGCCATGGTTTTCAGAATTTTCTCCAAAGTACATAACATTGCCAAAGTTTACTTGAATTAGTACAGAATGATTTAAAAAAGAAAAACAGTAACTGATTATAATGAAAGAAATCCTGAGTTGAAGACCAGATGAACAGTTTTATTCAGAGATATTGACAGGATGCACAGAGATGATCTGCTAATGTCCCTCACAGACACAACAGGGAGCAACAATATGAGTGCAGAGGCCCTCTTCAGCCTCTGATGAGGATGTTTTTATAGTTAATGCACCATGAAAGGTGAAACTATTTCAATTTAAAAAAAACTGATAGCATGTTTTTAAGGGGGAAGTAAAACCAATACACTAAACTGGTATCCAGAAGAGAATCCAATTGTCCATTTGACAGCAAATAAAGGCAGCTGATAATTTCTGACCATTCAAGTAGTAGTCAGTCAAAGGTTAGTACTACTACTTGGACTAAGTAGTTTGCACTGCTGCTTTTACTTTTATTATAGAAGCTGTAGATTTAGTGTACAGCCAAAGGAAAATGTGAATTTATACCTTCTAAATAGAGAAAAAGAGTATAAACTGCAATGACTTATATGGAATGGAGGGGTTTATCTTTAAAAAAGTGCATACAAGACCAGTTAAATACTGATGCCAAATCTGATTAGTTGCCCTGCTTTTATCCCTGACAAAAAGTGAAATGTATCCTTATACTGAAACCATAGGAGAAACAAAAGTGTCATGGGTATTTAACTGCATACAGATAATGCTCGTCATTTTTGCTAGCCTTGAAATGAAGTACAGCCAGTTTTCAAGATCTAATAAGATCTGACATATTAATTACAGGGTTGTTTTTGTTTTCCAGTTTTAATTACAGGGCAATTGTAGTTCAAGCATAGATTTAACTAAAAGCACTCTTTTGGCAGATACTATTGCTCCTGGCACATCAGTGTAATAAAACTAGATCTTAATGAAACTGGAGGCAACTTGGGCAGTAGCTCTGCATTTGATTTAGAGATGGTTTGAAAGTGAACATAACAAAACCAGTTTTACTAGGAAAATGTTTGGAACGTACCCATTTCCATTATCTTATGATTTTAACTCTTTTTCTACGGCACTAGCACTATCCTCGATGTGGTGCAATGGTGTAAATTCTACCTAATTTATTCCATGCCAGGAAAAGATGTAGCACTTCTTAATGGTACACTGAGGTATATGACATCCCTTTGTAATGACGGTCACATGATTTAAAGCAGAGCAGAAAGGAATAAAACACTACAATTATGTGACCCAAAGGTAAAACTTGATGTAGTGTAACTCAAAGGAGGAGCATTGACCTCTTCCATTAATGTCACAGTTGTATCTGTTGTTAGCTAAGGTTCACTTTTTAAAAAAATAGAATAAAGGTCCTGAACACAGTGAAGACAACGGACTAGAGGTATCTCCCTACAACTAGATCCACGTCCACTTCAATTAAGCTTTTTTTTTTTGAAGTAACTGAAAATGTATTGCTTTTTGCTAAAAACAATCCAAAAAATGCAGATTTCCTCAAAATACTTTTTCACATAAGAATATGATTTCAGTATGGAAATGTTTTCAGTTCAACCATCACTTGGGTTAAAATGAAGCAATTGCTACTAAGCTTTGAAGTCTTGTTAGATTGCAGCGACTGTTCATCAGGAAATGAAGATAAATAGCTCAAAACTGAGAATACCTCACTCAGTCCTGCTATAACCACTGGGACTAAGACTTACCCATGCCCTGGGTATTTCCTGCAGGCTGTTTTACGTGGGGTTTGTTCAGTGTTTTAATTAAAGTTTCTGTGGAATTTTCATAGTTGTGTAAGCTGTCACTGTTGAAGAGTAGAAGAACATATGTGGAATTTAAATGGCAATTAATGCACTTCATCAGTTGCATCTAAACACCTGCAAGTACGTGTTGTGTGTAGCCTATCATTTTGGTTATCAGTTAAAATAGACTGGAGGACACACTGTCGCACTTCAGCTCTTATCTGTATCCCATTCTTTGGTTTTCTTTCTGGTCAAAACCTAGAAAAGAGTTGTTCTGTGGCCAGATCAGGCCCTCACAGAGACTGAGGCTTATCAAAGCTGTCATCAGCTAGACCTTGAAATAAGGATCTAAAGCTAATTTAGATTTTCCTTCTTGCCCTTTGCATGATAAATCTCATGATATACACATGCAGTCCTGACGTGACAAGAATGAAAGTGGCATTCTTCAAGAAAGCTTGCAAAGGAAGATGACATTCATTCTCTGTGGACCAGAGACAAAATATGACATCAGGGAATAACTTTGGAAGATCTGTTGGGATTCCAACTCATAGCATTTGGAACTGGGAAAGACGTTAAAGAAATAATTGTAAGAAAATGTCAGTAGCAATCTATCTTAAATAATAACAAATTCTAAAAGAAGCTTTATTTGCTGAAAGCTTTGAGTCTGCTAACTACCAAATATGTCTCATGTTGATCATTTGTCATTGAAAATGTGTGAAAGAGACCTTAAAAATATAACTTGCAACTTCTTATCTCAGTTCTGTACTGAGTGTAGAAAGATAGAGCAATTAAAAAACATGTTCCATCACTGAAATTTCATGGTTTGAATTTAAATTGGATTTCAAGATCAGGGGAAATAATATAATAATGAGTGTTAGTGTGCAGAAAGTCATAGAAAGTTAATGTACTTTAAAAACTGACACATTGCTCTAGAAGAGTCATTAACACAGTCCTTGGCTTCGTAAGAGAAATAACTAAAGATAGATGCATTGAATTAATTAAAGGAAGGAACTCCCAGCACAGAGATATATATGTAAGGAATGACAGTGATAAACTATGAACTAAAGGAGGAAAATAGACTTTGTTTAAAAAAAAAAACTTGAATTCAATGTACTTTGGTAAAACTAAAACTCTTCTATTTAAGTTCAGAAGATTTTGACACTTGTTTTTTAACTCCTTTGAAATTTTCACTTCTGAAATTGAATGACACAGTATTGAAGCTTCAAAAGTTTTTCAGTTATCCTTGAAACTCAATTTGAAGGAAAAGGTGGCACCATAGTAACATATCTGCATGTTTAATGACAGCGTTCCCCAAACTCAAGAGATTTCAGTAATATGCCTGAAAGAGAAAATTACTTAGCTGTAATTTTGCCCTTTAAAAGATGTCATTATGCTGGTTCTTATTATCAAAGCTTAGAACTCTGCCATGGGAATGGAAAGGACCATACCTGTTCTATTAATTTAACTGGAGTAAACGGACACTGAAAATCAAAAGTGATAGTACCACCCTGACGATTAACAAGTAGTTTAGGCTGATTCAGGAGAATTAATGACAAAATTTGAAGTTTTGTTCTTTAGCTTTCACAAGGCAACAATAAACAGAATATGCAACATTTGAAAGGTAAAGCAAACTATCAAAATATATCAGATATTTGTTAGTCCCTTGTATTCTCAGCCATTCCTTTCTGAAAATGATGGTTACTTTCCTAATTTTAATAGGCCAGAAAAGAGGGAAACATCAACACATTTTATTCAATAGTCCTGCAAATAACTTAATGATCTCACAGTCTATTAACAATCAAATTACATTATACATACAGAATTTGCTACCACCAACCACTGTCTTCAGAATGAATCCTGACACCTGATAAGAGCATGAAACGCAACTCTGAATCAGAAAGAATAAAGCAATAATTAAGCCATGAAAAATACCCATTAAACCTATGCATATAAATAAAATCACCAAACTTTTATACACTTTTGATCATAGATAGTATTTAAATCAGGGATAGCTTATTTCAGAAATCAAGTGTCCAAACTCACCAGAATGTTCTTAGAAAGCAGGAACAGAATATAAACAGAAATGTGAAACGGTAAACAGAAATGTGAACAGAACTTGGCACCTGAGTACAGAAGGTGATAAGTGCAGAAATCTATATGTGAGATAGTTAAAATTGAATAAATGAATAAAATTTCATTATATGTGACAAACTGATAAAGAAGGTTAGATCTTCCCTCCAGCTCTTCTACAATTCCCTTTTAATTCTGACCTTAAGCTCCATGTGGTTACAGCAAAACTTGCAACACCTGAGAGCCATTTCAGTTCCATTCTATAGCTCTTAGCCAAACTGACAGGAAAGAAGGCCCTTTAATTCTTCTCAGGCATGTAGATATCATATACATGAGAAAGAATCCCAGTCATGTTATTAGCGTAAAGAAAGATTTTCATGTAAAAAGAATCTAAAACAAAGAGAAAGAGATAGTTGCATTAAACTTTTAGTAGTGACTTAGTGATAAAAAATAAGATAAATCAGATAAGGACCAACCTGAAATTTAACATATTTTAAAAAACAGAGAAAGATAAAAAATTAAAGAGCACACACACATAGTTTAAAACTATCAAGGTCATGAAATAAAGATCCATAATGAAATGAGATGAGAGAGGTCATCTAAATAATCATGTCCTGATTTACATTTAAATCGCCATTCTGTATGTCAAAATTACCTCCCACAAATGGAGAGGTTTCAGAGATATGTCACAGGAACATAGTTTATCTGGTCAAAGTTCCCAGTACGATCAGTTATGATTTCAGAATTGTGAATCATAGAATGGTTTGGGTTGGAAGGGACGTTAAAGATCATCTAGTTCCAAATCCCCTTCTATTATAGTTTACCTATGCTCCTTGACTCTTCAGCACCGGGGTTTGGCGTGAAAGACTGTCACTACAGCTTTTGTTTCAGTCTGACCCTTAACAGAACTCCTGCATTCTCAGGAAGCTTTGTTACTCATTTCAGAGTTTCTACCTCCAACAAAACCTGAGCCTGATTGATCTGATTTTATGTCTTTTACTTAAAAGTGTTAAAAGCAGATTTAGATCCGTGGGTTCACCCCTTAAGCAATGAAGTTGCTCATCCTGTGCCTTCCTTTTCTGGAAATCAGTTAACACTTCGCATTCATGAGGGATACATGCTAATCACACAAGCAGAGATATGTTCATTACTTCATAAAGTTATGCTAGCATTTCTTAGTCCTTACAAACTTGTTTTTTAGTCTCCTGTCATTTTTACAGAAGGATTCTATTTCTCATTTTAGCTAAGGAATTATACATCTTTAAGATGTATTTTTCTGCTGTAAACAGAACAAAAAATATACGTGAATGGAAAAAAAACACAAGCAAATAAAAGTTCTTTTTTGTCACAAACATAATTGTACTTTATAATTTTGCAAAACATGCATAATTTGCCAGATTCAGTAATTCTCCTGAAGCTACCTGTATCTTGCAACAGGAATGAAAAGTTCAGATACATATAATTGAGAATATAATTTTCCATGCAAGAACACTCCACAAGCATAAACCGTGACCATCATTCACTCTGCCAAGGATGGAGCTGGAGGGTATTCCTGCATTCTGTACAACCAGCGACATTCCAGTCTTCCAGAAAAAAACCCATGGTATCTAGGGACTGTAACAAAGGAGGTATCACTGAAGGAATGCATTAAGGAGCATTAATTCATACTCAAATTGTGTGGCTATTTTTTGAGGGTTAGCTGCAATAAAAATTGTCAAACAAGATTTTTATCACTATCTTGAAAAGAAAGAACTGGCCAGGCGTCTGTATTTCATATGATATATTCCAAGAAAAATGTGTTTGTAATACAGCATTCTCATTCTCATCTACGTATTTCACAGGAAAAAAAAAAATAGAAGAAAATCGTTAGTACAATGATTACATATGGATTTTGTCTGAAATGTATAAAAACCCTTTCCATAAATAGATTTGGCTAATGACAGCTGTTTGATGTCTACAATAACAGAACTTAGTTAGGAAAACAGGTAGTCAGTCATGTGGGGGTTTTTTGAAACTGTGTGGGTAATTTTAAAAAGGCCTACATAATTCAACATCACTGCCCATAATTGCGAAAGCTTGGATACTATATCCTTTGCTTAGAGTTTCGCTGGCAATCTATTCACAATGGCCACATTCACACTTCACAGCAGGATCCCACTAGAAGGTCAGTCATGCATAAAGAGGAGAAGTATGCTCACAACAGGAGCACAATCTTTAGGAACAAGTGGCAGATCAGCAGATTCTACTTGCTCAACCTTCATAAAGACTCACAGCGGCAACTCTGTTTAACCAGCAGAGTTCAAAATTTGAAACCTCGTCTTCTACAGAAATTGGTCACAGATTGCTGCTGAAACTGGCCCCACAACGCAATAACCAATCAGTTCCTGCAATGCTGCACTATTACCTTGATGACCCATTTAATGACTGGATATTATAAAGTACTTTCTGGTGTTGTGTCAGTCAAAGAGGTCAAGTGGGAGAGTAATTTGTAACTTTACGATTTCGGAAACCTGTGACTGGAAAAGCTTTTGTAAGTGAATGATATTTTCATGTAAAGATAGTTATAACAGTAGCTAAATGGAAATAAAACTCAAAAAAATTTTGTTGGAGACATTGCAAGCTTCTTAAACTTCTTTATATTGCATTATTCCATGTAAATATTATCATTTGGGGGAGAATGTCACTGTTCTTTATTTAAAAAAAAAAAAGTACATATAACTTAAATGAAACAGTAAGATTCTGGTGGGGTTTTCTCCTCTATTTGTATCAGATTCATGCAATCTAAAGCTGTGGTTTAAACCAGGTTCCATTCAGATCAGTCCAGGTACAGAAAGATGAGATCTCTGAAGCCCATTACTACTGCCCAAAAGTGACTCGCAGTAGCATAAAACAACTGATTAAGTTCCTTTTTAATTTCTGACAGAAAACTGACTGTGTGACATAAAACCACATTTCAGAGAGTGTTAAATATGGAAAAGGAAACATTTTTTCATGGCTGTCACTAGGAATGATTACAATGATTTCACCAGGTGAAATCATGTCTAAGTCATTCTCATTTTACTATGATGAGTAACGTATTCGACAGATTGTATACACTCTCAGAACAGCATCAACAACCTAAAGAGAAAGAGTAAGGATCTCTTAGCTGTGACAAAGCTGTAAATTGCAAATTCTGGTACTTTAAAGGACTACAGTACATGCAAAATGGTGTTACCAGGTGAAGAGTGTGCAATTTATCTTAGGGGAGTGTTGAAATACATGGTGAGGCAAGCTGGACAAACAAGGCAAGTAGAAAGGATTGGGAAAAATAACATTCGTTACCCACCACAGTGATCTTGGAAAAAAATTAAAGGAGAGAATACGCCTGAGACAAGATGAAGAACCTTTGCACAAAAGAAAAGTACTAATTTTATACTGAAGTGGTACACAGAAGGTAGGACCCACATTGGTAATACACTTGTCATGTATTAGAAGTGATGGGATTTTTTTCTTAATTAACACGTAGTGAACCTTTATTGCCTGAAGAGCAACAGGCTATTGATAATGGGAGGTCTGGCCTACGAAATAAGTCTGGGGGAATGCTACAGAGGAACTGGATAATGCTACTTTTGATAAACTACTTACCAATGAACATCCCATCCACAGCATCCTAGGACATTTCTGCATACAGGAGCAATGTGAAGTTATCAGAAGCAATGCTGAGCAAAGATGGTGGTTTTGCAGATGCAGCACTGTGTAGAGATATTACCTGCTGTCCTGAAAGCAACATAGACAAATTTCCAGTCATGCTGTGATCATTTGTGCTTGTTTGAGTCTAGTACTGTATCGATGGAAGTTTTTTAACTCTGGTCTTCATTAGTTTTTGTTCTCTGTGTAATCATAGAATCATAGAATGGTTACAGTTGGAAGGGACCTTAAAGATCATCTAGTTCCAAGCCCCCTGCCGTGGGCAGGGACACCTCCCACTAGACCAGGTTGCTTAAAGCCCCATCCAGCCTGGCCTTGAACATTTCCATGGAAGGGGCATCCACAACTTCTCTGGGCAACCTGTTCCAGTGTCCATTGTGTAATACAGGTAATGTTCCATTGTGTAATGCAGGTAAGTCTGATCCTGGCTGAAGCTGACTAGTTAGTTAAGTTGGACAGAGATCAGAAATTTTAAGACCCCTTCACTTTTACTATGAGTTAGTTACTGGAAACTTAGTTCTGCTATGGAGATTATTCTGCATTAGAGCACAGCAAGTAATATCAGTAATGACATGACGTAAACATTTAAATTTTTTAGGTAAACATTTAAGTAAATATTTATATGTTGTCTAAGTTCAAAACAGTGTGGATATTTGGAATCAGTATGTAACGTATGCATAGTACTTCAAAGTCTGTTGTTTGTCTCTAGTTTTCCCCTTTGAATGTTAAAAGTAAAAAAAAAAACAACAAACCAACAAAACAAAAAACCCACTGCAGCCATAATTGTATTAATGCACAGAAATCTATATTCTAATAGTCACATTTAAGCATCTTAAATACACAAAATGACTGAAGATCAAATTTAAAGCCCGAAAGTTATTAGAACTGTCTGTAGCTTGTTGTGGAGAAGAACATGAACAACTGTTCTGATTCTTTACATGGTTTCATCTGTTTATGTTGCCAGATTTAGGTAATTTCTATGGCTCTGTAATGATCTTTTACTAGACCTGCAAGAGATCCATTTTTTAACACACATTAAGCTGAATTTTGCATTGGCCATCTAGATTGGAATGTTGTACAGGACATCAAAACCCAACTTACCTCACTTGTAGCTTGCAAGGTTAGTTTTCCACTAAAACAAAGTAATATTATGGCTGCTTAAATACTATAGTCTGTATCTAGGTTCAGAAAGATTTACCTGCGTGTAAAGCAGACTCTTCTGAGTTTTGTCATGAATATCAAGTGAAAAATGTTTCACATTTTGTTGAAAAAACTGTATTGCACAGAAGCTTAATTCAAGCGCTGGAATTTACAGAAGTCATCTAATGTCATTAATGATAATGATAAGAGTATACCATACATGAAAACATATGAGAGGATATATACCAAGCAGAAACGATATTTTAGTAGTTTTTAAATGGGAATACTGATTTTTATTTAATTTGTTTTTAAAGTACTTATCATCTTAGGCATCTTTCTGTTGTGGAACAAAGACCAATTTAAAATAACTAAAAGTGAGTAAGTGATTCTAAAGAAAATAATTCTCCGGTTAGCTATAATCAATAAAGTTATAGAACTCAAGGTATAAGTTACGGCAATACTAGACTATAACAGGATGAATTGATCATACTTTAGAGTGCTGCAAGACGCTTCCATGTTATCATTAGGAAGTGATAGGTAATTTCTTTTTTGATGCTAATGCTTATTTTATAGACTTGATTGTCGTCTCACACTTGTGTAAATCAAGAGTTATTCTACTGAAATAAATTGTTAGAATACTGTAAACATATTCAAGTTGAAGAAAAAAGTATCTCTCAGGGCGACTATTGGAAAGGTTTACAAGAAACAAAAATGAGAATATGAAGATGTATGTCAGTAGATAGGAATAAATGCAAAATAATCCTCTTGCTCATCATCTCAGCATTCCCATATGTCTCAGAATTAGAGAATATAGATCAAAAGTGCAGTGTTATTTTGTTTTCTATAACAGAAAATTCTATGTAGGATGAGTTCCAGAGGTCACTCCCCTCAGAAAAAAAAAAGTATAAAAAAAAATCCTGATAAATAGATTGCGAGCTGACTGATATGAGCAGACAGAAGTAGCTGGGAGAACCAGATGGCATTTTATTGCTCATGTAGAATCTTCCTCAGAAGAAGTAGGACAATCGAAGTGTTTTCCTAAGTATTGAGAAACATTCAGAGACCACAAAACTGCTCTTCTGAATGAAGGTGGACTGAAAGCATTTTGAAGAAAAGGAGAGAGACTTTATGAGAGCAAATATTCTGATTTGGAGTATTCTTCTGGCATGTAGAAAATGTCTTAGAATTTCAAATTGTTTATTCCTGTTTTGTTTGATATAAGCTTGAGTTTGATCTCATAAACCCTAAGAGAACACAGTTCTCTTAGGTACAAGAGAAGTCTTGAGAGTTATTCTTGATAGCTTTTTTGGCCCGGTGAATACTCCGCATAGTTTGGTAATGGCACACAACTGAGTGAGTAAAACCTAGGTTGAAATCCAGTACATAGTTACTCCCTAGATTGTAAAAGGTTTGGCAGAACGCTGACCTGCAGTAGCCAATTGTTGGACCAGGACACCCAGAGGGTGAGAATTGTGTTATCAAGGCCAGAATCTGAACAGACCTCAAACAAATACCTTCTGCATAGCTTTTCAACATTCTGATCTCAGAGCTATTTTCTATTGCCTGACATGAAATTCTGTTCCCATTGTCTAGACTGACAGAAATTGTATTGTCAAGCCGAAAAAAATGCTTTCACATTTAAGTTTTCTTCTACACTAAAGTAGTCTGACAAAAACGTCATTGTTCTTAACACTTATGTTTAACAGTAACTAATGCTAGGGTTGGCTACATTATTTTTTCAAAATAGTTGTTAAGAGTGATATATAGCTAAACAAGACTTGGAAGACGTCTAGACTTTGAGGTTTCTTTCAATTCAGACAAGTTTTCTGTTGTAAGCATATATGAGCCAAAGAAATACAAATAGTGGTATTAAGAACTATGACCATATAGGTCTCCAGTTTAGCATGAATGACTCTTTCATTACTTAACTCAGTCAGATTTAACTGCTTAAAATATATCCAGATAAGGTAATCAAACTAGTATACTGTATTTCTGTATATTAATTTTCTCTTAGCATTGAAGCTGTGCCATTAAATTTATTTTGAAGGCTGATAAGTTTTTTGCAAGCTTTGCAAATTAAGTTTTGTGTATAATGCCATAACCTACACTCTGTTTGATACAACAGACTTCAAGGTTTTTCTGATATGTCTCTAGATTGTAAGTATAAAGTTTATATATTAGATGGGATTAAATAGTGACTAAATCTGAGGATCTGTCAATCAAACTGTGACGCTGCATGTCCGTAACTGTAATTCCCACCCTTTCTTGTAGCTATGCAAACAGAACAGCGAAATCTCTCAGACATTTAATTTCTTCCTGCAGGACTTAAATATGTGAAGAAATCTTTTCCTACTCATTATTTAGGAAGAGTCAGTGTCAACTATATTTCGCCATCACTTCTGCTTTAAAGTTAGTGAACGTTTTGAAATGCAGAGTCTTTCCCTGTGTGACAGGAAGGTCTCGGCATGTGCAGAGATCTGCCAAATGTATGGCTCATAGTCACTTATTCTCCTTTGCCCTGTATACAGTTTTCAACACTGGGGAAAATCTGTTAACAGCAGTTCTATCCCACTGTACCTCACGCTTCATGTAAATGTTTTGAGCGCATCTATATGTGCTGCAGAAATGTGTTCATTATTACAGAGGTAAGAGACTGAGAGTTTTTCTATACTGTGTAACAGAGCATAGGACAGTAATGTTCTCTTTTGTAAAGGGTGCTGTGACAATATTACTGTGCAAAATAGCTGCTGGGAGGAATACTCATCAGATTGGATGTGTCATTGCTTTAATACACATCTACTGCCTTGTATGCCGCAAGCTGCACCATATCACTGGCTGTATATAACCTTGCTTGGATGTAGCGCAAGGATTTAACTTGGAAGGGCCAGGCGTGCCAGATTAGGTGCTGTATGTTAATTCTGCAAATATGCTAATCTGTTTTGAGTCAAGGTGTGAATATTCATATTTGTGGGTAGTAGCGTATACATAAGTTATAAAAATGAAATGGTACCCAAGAAGTCTAGCACACTGGGTTCAAGCTTTTTTGGGTTTTCTTTGTTTTCAGAGTTTCACGTTTTCTTAAAATTGCAAAGGAAAAAAAAAGGTAATTCTGGGAAAAGTTTTACTGTTATCTTGTCGATACTGAAACTTACAAAACTATACAATACATTTTGTACTAGACTCTCATTGAATTTAATTCATGCCAACATCACTAACTTGCTATTAGCTGGTCCGAACCACGACTGACATCACTGTCTTGTGACCACTCACTTTTTGCTGGATTGAGCAGAAAATGGTGGCTGTCACTGCATTTTGTAGAGAACTTCTATTGTTAGGCAAGCTCTGAAAGTACCTACTGGATTTAATTGTTTGTGTTACATAGGTAGAGCCGGTGGAGTGGTGCCACTACTTAATACAAAGATTTGTCTGAAAAAAGGGACAGAGACTTTCCTCCTCCCCCTCCTCCTTCACCCTGAGGATATTCAAAACAGGCTGTTAGTATGGAGTTTAGCCCTTAGTATTAGTGGAAGCTGATAAGGGACCCTTAAGCTTATCTACTGAACTTTGTCCAAATTCAGTTATGCAGCTCCAGTCTCGGACAGTGAAATTGTTTGGACGTGGCCTTTGGTGATCCTGAAATTCTGACTGGGAGAATAAAGTCACTGATGTGGATTCAGGAGGCCCTTCTGGCTATCTGGATCTGACCTTTGCTGTGTCTGATGCTATGGCTGTTATACTTCAGCCAGTGTTACGAAAAAGCAGTCACAAAGTTGTTTAAATGCAGCAGAGAAATCTTGCACAAGTTTCTCATTTGAGAAAATGTGAGAGGCAAACATCGCGTATGTGATGGCAGAATAAAACTCTCAGCAATGCTGCAGAAGTACAGACCATAACCGATATAAACTCTGGAATGAAGTGTGCAAAGGAAAGGTCAAAATGTTTTCCCTACAGAACAGTGAAGATGAAACATAGATGAAATACTCGAGGAAGCTGTGTTTTTCTTTTCTGTCATTGTTAAAACTCTGTGAGACTCACTGAGATCAGTCTCAAGCACTAATTGTGTTACTGTTACGTACTGGTCTTGGCAAATTATCTGATAAGGAAAGAGGCCCGGAGTGTTTTCCTTTAATGCAAAAATATTGCTTTACTGTCACTCTGAAGTTTCCTTTTATTCACTTTCAGATGGATTTGTGTATATATATGTGTGTATAAGCATTAGAGCACAAATTGTCATCTCTCTCTTTTGCTTTTAAAGGTTTTTAAGGTCATGCTTTTTCAGCTGCCCATAATGAATATGACTAGGTGTGCCTGGTGTTTGTCATTGTCCTTTTTAAACATCAGCTGGCTTTTATGGCTTCCTTTTTTGTGTTGTAAATTGTAATTGTGCTTCAATTAACACAAAGCAATGCCAAATGTGTTAGCTGAGACTTGCCTACTCTATCTTAAATTAAAAAGTGCATTAAGAGCACTGATGATCACACAGTTTCAAACCTAATAAATTTGAGGGCTTCCTGGGGCTAGATTGGCATTCAGCACGACCCTGGTGGAATAAGCATATTGACAAGAAAGTTAAATTATTTTACAGAACTGCTGAAGCTGGAAGTAAAGAAGCCTCTGATAGAGGCTTTTAACTCAGTATGTGACAAAAATCCGTAATGTAGTGGAAAGAGCTCTCTGAAGCAGCAATTTAGAGACAATACCAGGTGAATACTGAGTCTAATTATTGGACAATGACAACAAATGCTGGAAAATGGCGAAGGGTTATACGACTTTCCTAGATTAATTCTGCAGGAATGTCATAACAGGTGAGGTGATAGGCATTGGAAGAAGGAAGCAATGTGAAACCAAATGTTTTGCCAAGCACTATGGAGAAATCACGGTTTGGGAACACATGCAGTCTGCAAAATGTTCACGGCATGTCTGGCCCTTGCAAGTTAGATCCTTGCATTACGACCAAGTAGGACTATATATATAAACAAGCCAGTGCAACTTCAGGCGACACAGAAGTCTAACGAAATGTATCAGGATATGCTGTATGACAAATATGTGAAAGACTGCTGTGAGACTGTCCCATTGAATTTGCTAGGCTCTAAAACAGTTCTGTTTTCTAGCAGACATTTTAAGACTATAAAGAAATTCTTTTAGTGAAAACTTTCCTCTGCATGAAGATCCTCCTATACATGAAGAAATATGGAAATACAGAAAAGAGATGTATATACTGAATGTTATTCTTATTATAAAGGAAAAGAAAGAATCTGAATAGTTAAAAAACTAATGTCTCAATCACAAATTATACCTCTCTTGGAAATTCCTATTGCATAAATACATACTAGGTTTCTGCAACTGACATTTAAATTTATATTTTGAACTTTAATTGAACTTGATTATATTAAGAGCCAATACTCTCATTAAAATTCACTGTCCTTACTCCACTGGATTTTCCTTTTCCAAGTCTAAATTACCTCCAGATATCAGGTAGTTTTTGACTTTGGTAGAAGACAATTGAATATATGACTTTCTCAGGGCTTGAAACCCCAAGAATATCTGCATATTTGCAAGAAATTATACTTAAATAACCTTTTAAGGAATCCTACTCTTCTTTCCTTTTCTTTACCTTCTCCTTATTTTCTGTAATTGATAGGGCCCTCCAGATTATTCATCTCTGTGAGATGCTGTTACTTTCTTCAGGCAAAAGAGAGGAAGACAAAGTGTTATGTATTAAAAAATGGAATCTGAATGGCACAAATCTTGGTGCAGAAGTCTTTTGTGTGAAATTTCTGTGACATCTTTTGATAGCAGTGTACTTTGTTATGTTCTGGGGATGATAGTTGTGTTTTAGAGTTAACAGAGGGACTACTAATGGCAGCACCCTAACAGTACTTTCCCTTGTACGTCAAGCTGCTGTTAGAATGAAAATCTAGTAAATTTTTTTCTGTGGTATCAGTACGAAATTGACCCAGCTGCTTTTCCTAAGTAAGTTTCAGAGACGGAATTTGATAATACATGGATGGTTGGATGAAATAGTGGTCTTTTGCTTGTTGGGAGTAGGGTTTTATGCAACGAGTTTGCTAAATATTTGAAAAGAAATGAGCTTTTTTCTAAATTGCATTTTAAACATTTGTTCTTTTCACACAGGCTTAACTGTCTTCTTTTGAGCTGAATGCCAACAGATGCCTTTGTTTCATTGCATAGACGTCCTCAGTAAATAGTGGCTGACATGTATTCCTACTCCATAGTTCTAAGTCTGTTCAGTACTATATTTATACCAACAGGTAGCCAATATTTGCTTTCGCTGACAAGTGAAAAATATAATAATGATTTATCAGTGGAATAATCTGAGCTAGTGAATTCTCGGTTCCCTTGAAGTCTTCAAGAACAGATAGATTTCTCTTCTGAGGGAGGTGTTTTAGTTAAGTTCCTGAGGTAACCAAAAAGCTGTATAAAATCGAATTGAATTAGAAATGACCAGTCTTGTATGATGATGAGTGTCTTCAAACAGGATTGTTTTGGAGAATTTTACTGCAGTTGGGTTATTATTTATCTGATTGTTTTCATTGCTTGCTAGTAAGCGTCTTAAACGTCTAATTCATGTCAACCGATACTCTTAAAACAACTGTAGAAATATTTTTGAGCTCTCATTGATACTTCTATTGTCCTTATGTCTTCATTTTTGTTTCACACACAACACTCAGGAAATCACAGATTTATATTCCTTTCCATAAGTATATTACCTTACAGGGAAATTTAGGTTTCCCTCTTTAAAAAAGATGGGGTTTTTTTTCAATTTCTCAAATAGTTGATATTATTTGGCTATCTGGAACACTTTCTGGTTATGTTCTCCACCAATAAATTGAGGGTTTTTGTCTTTCTTCTTACTATGACCTTTAACATTGGAAGACTCGACCTTGACAGGCTTGAGAGGTGGACCCGTGTGAACCTCATGAAGTTCAACCAGGCCAAGTGCAAGGTCCTGCACCTGGGTCGGGGCAATCCCCGGCACAAATACAGGTTGGGGAGAGAATGGATTGAGAGCAGCCCTGAGGAGAAGGACTTGGGGGTGCTGGTGGATGAGACGCTCAACATGAGCAGGCAATGTGCACTTGCAGCCCAGAAAACCAACTGTATCCTGGGCTGCATCAAAAGAAGCGTGGCCAGCAGGTCAAGGGAGGTGATTCTGCCCCTCTACTCTGCTCTGGTGAGACCCCGCCTGGAGTACTGTGATCAGCTCTGGAGCCCTCAGCACAAGAAGGACATGGACCTGTTGGAACGGGTCCAGCAGAGGGCCAGGAAGATGATCCGACGACTGGAGCACCTATGCTATGAGGACAGGCTGAGAGAGTTGGGGTTGTTCAGCCTGGAGAAGAGAAGGCTCCGGGGCGACCTTATAGCAGCCTTCCAGTAC
>VWZL01003286.1:845089-888138 GCA_013396915.1 Stercorarius parasiticus
AGGGGGTTTTGAACTAGATGATCTTTAAGATCCCTTCCAACTCAAAACATTCTATGATTCTACGATAAAAAATATTTTAACTTATTTTTACTGTAACCTTGCTTTGTATCACTGACCTGTAAATGAGAAACTCAATTCTCTAGTACCCTTTGGCTACCTATGTGTGGTGGGCTGACCCTCGCTGGATGCCAGGTGCCCAGCAAAGTACCTCTATCACTCTCCCTTCTCCTCAACTGGACAGGGGAGAGAAAATATAATGGAAGGCTTGTAGGTTAAGATCAAGACAGGGAGAGATCACTCACCAATTACCTTCACAGTCAAAACAGTCTCGACTTGGAGAAAACTGATTTAATTNTTAACTTATTTTTACTGTAACCTTGCTTTGTATCACTGACCTGTAAATGAGAAACTCAATTCTCTAGTACCCTTTGGCTACCTATGTGTGGTGGGCTGACCCTCGCTGGATGCCAGGTGCCCAGCAAAGTACCTCTATCACTCTCCCTTCTCCTCAACTGGACAGGGGAGAGAAAATATAATGGAAGGCTTGTAGGTTAAGATCAAGACAGGGAGAGATCACTCACCAATTACCTTCACAGTCAAAACAGTCTCGACTTGGAGAAAACTGATTTAATTTTTTTTGCCAGTCAAATCAGAGTAGGGTAATAAGAAATAAAACTAAACCTTAAAACATCTTCTCCCCATCCCTCCCTCTTCCTGGGCTTAACTTCACTCCTGGTTTCTCTACCTCCTCCTCCTGAGCGTCACAGGGGGGCCGGGAATGGGGGTTGTGGTCATTTCATCACATGTTGTTTCTGTTGCTCCTTCCTCCTCAGGGGGAGGATTTCTCACGCCCTTCCCCTGCTCTAGCATGGGGTCCCTCCGACAGGAGACAGTCCTCCATGAAATTCTCCAACATGAGGCCTTACCATAGTCTAGAGTTCATGAGCTGTCCCAGTGTGGGTCCCCGACAAGGTCACAAGCCCTGCCAGTAAACCTGCTCCAGCATGGGCTCTTCTCTCCACAGGTCTACAGGTCCTGCCAGGATCCTGCTCCAGTATGGGCTTCCCATGGGGTCAAAGCCTCCTTCGGGTGCATCCACCTGCTCCAACGTGGGGTCTTCCATGGGCTACAGGTGGATATCTGCTCCACCATTAACCTCCATAGGCTGCAGGAGGACAGACTGCCTCTCCATGGTCTTCATCATGGGCTGTAGGGGAATTTCTGCTCTGGTGCCTGCACCACTTCCTCCTGCTCCTTGTTCACTGATCTTGGTGTCTGCAGAGTTGTTTCTCTCCATATTCTCACTCCTCTCTGGCTGCAGTTGCTGTTGTGCCATTTTCTTCCTCCTTCTTAACTAACTGTGCTATCACAGAGGTGTGACCACCATCACTGATGGCCTTGGCCAATGGGGGGTTCATCTTGGATACGGCAGGTGCTGGCTCTGTCGGACATGGGGGAAGCTTCTAGCAGCTTCTCACAGAAGCCACCCTTGTATTCCCCCACTACCAAAACCTTGCCATGCAAACCCAATACACTATGAAATTTAAAAGAAGTAAAAAATTGATCTTGGCCTTGTTCTTTTATGAAGAAGAAGATTTGAGACTTCTGTCTTAGAACTTCACAGAGATTTACCTGAGATCCACACCTGTCATAACAATATGCAAAGTTTTAAAATATTGACATGATTGGTGATGATTTTTTAACAATAATCGCCAGAAAAAAATTATTTAAAAATTTATTAAATAATGTTTAAACAGTTATTAATATATATAAATGTGGTTTTTTACTCAAAATGTTAATAGTACAAAAATATAATTTAAATTTAGATAATAATATTAATATGTGCCTTCCTACCTGAAGGTCTTTATTCAGGCGATACACAGCATCTGGACCTGATAATTGAATTTTTTGAAGTTTGCCATTTTTTGGAGTCATGTGTGGTTCAGTGATCTGGATGTGATTGTTTACAGTGCAGACACAATTAATCAGATCATTAAATATGGAAAAGTCACTGTAAAAGCTAAAATACAGGTCACCTATTTATAAAAAAAACATTTTGCCTTTGAGTTGCTGGTGTAGCAGCTCTTCCTACATTTTATGTCTACCATTCATGGACAGGGCCTAAAATGGTAGTTAATGTGTGTGCTTGTATATATATATATGTATATAAACAATAATTGAATAACAAGGATTCATTGTATTTATTTTTAAATGACCCTAGCTCATGGTTGAAAGAATAAATTGACAATTTTGAAAAGAAATCAACATAGTTCAACAGAGTTCAAAGCAAATATCAATAGTACTTTGGTTTGCATTTTATCAGTTTGATAAAGTGCAATGGCTTATGATACCCTCTGCCTTACTGTTCATTTATTAGGTTTTGAGGAAGGCAGTAATGGTCACAAAAATGGGAACTTGTTCCTTTTCTTCATGAAGACTCTACTTCAGAGTAAAACCCCAAAAAAAGAAAAAAACCCTTGTATTTCATGTGGCCTAGGTAGACGGACAACAGAGATGAGATAGAGCAAAGGAGTCCCATTGAACAACAGTCAAGGGGGGTAAGCCACAATTAGTAATCACAGAACAATATTCTTCCATTTTTTCATTTAATTCACTGAAGTAAAAGCAGCAAGCAAAGATCTACTGAAGGTACACAAATCCATGAAGTATTTCTAATTTTTCAACCCAAAGTACAAGGAAGCCTTAGCATAAAACTTACATTTATCTGTCTTAGAGAGCCTCCCATGTATTTATATAAGCATGCATTTTAAATATATATGTAGAAGCCTTATGTCTAATCTATATATAAGAAGCTATTGTTAGTAATATTTATTCTGGAGATATTTCCAGTATCACAGAATATTCAGACTGATTTGCATATGGATATCAGAAGCTAACCCCACATAAGCTTAAAAGTGAGTAAATAAACTAATAATTGCTAATAATACTAGTAGAAAACATAATACAAATCTGTGAATCATACTATGAAGGCCCCAGAAGATTTATGGCATTTTAAAAGTTGTTGAAGAAACTGAGCATTAAGGAAATTGGGTCTGTATTTGTTTTGTGTTGCTGCAGTGAGAAGCTACGCTGTCTAACCTTATTCAGTGAAAAAGATCTGGCAAGCTTTCAGAACTGTTACATCTTTTATCTCAACTTCGTATTTTGTATATCTAAGCATGCATTTTTGAGAGGAAGCACTGGTAACGTTACTTTGTAGTCAGACTGTGTTGCATCTGCCATCTAATCATCAGAATGGTCTTCAAACAGACTAAAGACAGTTAATCAAGTAAGAAAAGAAAATAATAATTTCTGTTAGAGGCAGTTGAAGGATGAGGGAAAGGACATCATTATTGCAAACATTTTAGTGAGCTTTTCTTTGTTTCATTTTCTACCAGCTGTGATGTCAATGAACATCTAGTCCTGCAAAATTTCACACATAAGAATAGTCCTCATAGCTTTTAAATTAATTACTTGCATGATAAAGTGATCAACAAAAGAAAGGCTATTTGGGATCAAATCTATTCCTGTGGTTTCATTTCTGTTTCCTAGTCTGCCAGGAAATGTAACCTCCAGCTGGCTATGTGAAATGGAGCTTAAACCCCTTTTTGACTCTAAAAGTAAGCAGACTGTTTTGTGTTCATTTGGTATTTCTTAAATATTATCATTACGTTCTTGTTTGTTTCTGTTTCCTTCTTAGTCCTAACTGAATTGTACAGCAGTGATATTTCAAATTTTATTCCCAAGAGATGAGAAAAATTACATAGAATGGTAAGGAAAAAGACTAATAGCTGAAAAATATTCTTGAGCAATGTTACCAAATCACTACGTGGATAGAGTAGACTTGATTATCAAATATTTAGGAAGTGGACTTCTCTTATCCTATCTTGTCCGCATACATATGAAGTCAATTTATCTTAGTAATGGAGTTCTATACAAACTCAGGCTGTCTGCATACCTAAAGCCCCCAGTGTTTTTTCTGAGATTACTTCTGACACTGTCTATTCAGTTATGAGATACAAAGCAATTTAGAAAATAGGCTTTTGAGATTTTTATTTTTTTTTCCCAAAGCTCACATCATCAAAATTATGTAGATATATAAGCTGGTGAATTCTAGTGTGCTTGACTTCAGTAGGGTTATGCTGATTTACAGCAGGTAAAGAGTTTAAGAGTTTGGCACTCCTATATTCTTTTTACTTAGGAAATAACATCTAAACTTTTCTTCTTTCCTTAGTAGTATGAATAACATGCTGTACTTTCATGAACGCATGGATGTATTTTTGAGTCATAAATTTCTTTACAAATCCCTCAAAAGTAAAAATATGTGCAGTCATGCAGCAACTTATGTCTTTGAAAATGATTTATTTTCTTTCTACTTCAAATGAAGGAGATAAAACTCAAGAAAGTGAATAACAGGCTCTGATCTGATCTCATTCCTCTCAGCATAATTCCAGGTCAGTTATGCTCAGCAGGAGAAAAAGTGCAAGTGAATAGGGTATTTTTACTCTGAATTGTAAAAAGGATTTATGATTGAAAAACTGAATGCTCTGCCACTGATAAAAAGATTTCTAAAGCAGATTAAGGGAAATATTAGTAATTTCAAATGAGTGTGCCTTTGTCTATTGTGAGTTCAATGAGATTTTTGATAATTTTATGTACACAGTTACTTATAGTGACCTTTATTCTTTCGCAGACTGCTTCATAACTTTGCACATAGCTAATCTCATTTCTAATGTTAGGTTTGAACCAAAGTATCTTGCAAAACCATTATTAGTCTCTCAGTAAACTTGTACCGCCCTTCTTTTTCCACGTATGATCATGACCATTAATCCAGTTGATTAAATCAAATGTCTAACAATTTAATTCTTAATCTCCTCCCATTCTCATTTCCTGCTTCCAGGACTCTTTTGGGGCAATGTATCTCGGCAGCTTGACCAGAATGAGGCTGAGGACTGAGGGTAGGATAAGCCCCATTCAATTAGGACTGGCTTCTGAACAAATTGTTTTTCCATTCTAGAAGAACACAAAAGGATCTTACCAGTTATTTTTGGCTATCTGGCTTGATAGGACTATGAAGACTAGTTCCTGGTTTTCTCCCCGTGTGCACCCTCTTCAATTCCCACTGCAGCATAGCTTTCCTGACTTTTTTTCTTTTTTTTTTTCCTTTCCTGGTCTCGCCTAATCTTTGTTCCTGACTCGGTCTAAAAGTGTTGAGCCACTCACCTCTGCTCTTCAGCTTTGACCAGACCTCAGAAGATGGTCTTCCTATAGTCTTTGAACATTCTTTGGGTTTAACATACTTCCTAACCAGATCACCACTTCAGAACATATCTTGGATTATCTGGATTGTAGTTTTGGCATGTTCTAATTGAAGTATCCAGATCTAGTCTGTGCACTAGCCTGATCCTCACCCCTGAGTTTCATATTCCAGTTGTGATTTGCTTACAGATAGCACTTTATTTTTGTGCAGAATATAAAAATGAAGGATTAAATGCTCCTTGAAACGTATTTGGGTTCATTGTCACCAGTAAGAATGAGAGCAAAAGAATAAAATGGTCATTTTTCTGACCATTTCAATACACAGGTTTTGGGGATGGGAAAAAAAAAAGTCATAAAATGAGAGATAGTTGAAACTGGGTGAACAGGTTAAGAATAACTTTCAAAATGTGTTGCCCAGGAATTCTGTATATGTAGCATATTAATATTTTACTAGTCAGTAGGCGGGAAGAATTTTAATGCTACTAACAGACATAATAATAATTGCAAATCTAGTAACACATGCTGATCTTGATTACACTTCATAAAAAAAGACAAAGCAGAAAATAAAATCTTTTTCTAACTGAGGACAAGGACTATTGTTGTTTTCAGATGACTAAGTCATAATCCGAAAAGTTTCTGAATTCTGGAAATGACGTAGAGGAATCTAGGGTGAAGAGGAAGAAGCCCTTTGTTACAAGAAAAGTTTTTCTTGTTTGGTAGGTGAAACTAATAGGATTATCCAAACTTCATTGTGAGTAAGTATCAGCAGATAGTGAAAAATAATATGAAATTTGTTGTGGTATCACTAAAAGTCATTCTCTTTTTGACTAAAAAAGAATAATTTTCTAATAATGGTCGTAAGTCAGTAATGTATATTGGGGAAAGCAATTAAAAATCCCTTCAGCAGAGAATTTAAGGATCAGGGAGTTTCACTGTGCCACTTTTAAAAACTCCTTTCTTGATAGTGAAAAAAGAGAAAGGACTGCTGTGGAGTTATTGCACCTTTCACCTAGAAACAGCTATGGGAAATTCTTAAGGATTCACTTAAGGTGCACCAGCAGCTGGGAGAACGTTATTCCTTATGTACAAGGGCAATCATTACATACATTACTGGGGTGGGTGAGGAAGGGGAAAACTGAATTATTCGTGTCCTGCTTAGAAGAGTGGTAATTTAAATGTGGATCCCCTGTTTATAGAGATTTTCTCACTGCAGAGGAATTTAAATGCAAAAAAAAATGTAGTAGGATTTTTTAAGGTTTCTCTGTCACATTTAATAATAGTATACGTTCCGTCAGCCTGTGGTTATTCTAATCATCCCATAGATTCCAAGAATATGAAGGTCTGTGAGTGTCCAGAAATTGTATGACTATCTGCATCCTTCAGACCTCCATCAATAAGCAAAACAACATTACATGTGTGGTAGATGCTATGCTGGAATGTAAGAATATACAGAGCAGCACAGCGTTGACAATGTGAAGATTTTTTATGTGTTTGGAAATTTACTGCAGGATTAGGGTCAAAGAGAGGTAACTCAACCAGCTTCTCTGCCTGTATATCCAAAATAGATATTTCTGGGTTCCTCTTGATATGACAACCTGAAAAAGAAAGATGTGTTTAAAGAAAGAACAACAACATAGCAATGAAAAAGGAATCCGACATTGTTTATAAAGGGTATCAATATGGACAGTGGCTACCTATGCACTGTGTTTCAATTTGCCTTATGAAAATGATAGACTGTTATTATATTCCATAAAAAATTATTCTTAAAAGTGTTTTCAGAAATGTAATTCAATATATGGATTCAACGAAAAAAAAAATATGACAAAGAACTGATAAAAGCCTTATCTGTTGAGCTGACAGGTGCTATGTATTTTGAAAGGGTTAGAGAGGATCCATTTGTGATTTTCTTTTCTGAGATGTAACAGCATAGTGATCTTAGAAGATGGAGTCAAACATTTCTTCTGTGACACTGCCCTTTCCTCTTCATCTCATACTCTTGGTAAACTTGCATGTCTTAAGTCACCTGAGTCTTATGAGTTTTCCAAATTGTAGTGATTTACTTTGCTAGGAAAGGCACAACAAGAAACAAAGCAGTTTCTGTTTGCCAGATCTCTATATAAAGAGAGTAACAAGTATCTACTGGATATATTTTACGTATTTATAAGAATTTTCACCTTGACCTTCAATATTTGAAAGTTAAAGAGTTTCAAACTTCACTTAGACTTTGGACATCCCTACATCCTATACAAAATATTATTTTTTTATGAAACAAAAATACTATGACAAAAATACTAATTTGTAAAACAAAACAAAACAAAACACTTGTGAAAAAATAGCTTTATAAATGAGGAACATAAAAGAATTCAGTCCAGTTGAAGTCTGTCTCAAAAGTTACAGAGTAATTAATGTGAATTGTAAAGCTATACAACTGTAAAGAACTACTCTTAGTCAGTTTCCCTTATACCTACAACTTACAAAAGACTTTCCTCCCCTCCTACTATTTTTTGGGGTTTGTGTATTTTGTTTCAGATGTGCGATGCAATAATAATTTTAGTATTCCTCTCTTTCTCAGGGAGACTTATGTTTTCTTGTACACATTTGTTCCATTATAGACTTTGGCAGGCTGGTATTTGCAGTGCACCATTTTTTCTCCATGATTATTGTAGAAGTACGTTTCCTGTAGAAACAAAGATGACCACTTTTATATAAAATATCTGACAGAAAGGGAATTTACACTTGCACTTCTTGCATGTCTAGAAATACTGTATCATTTTTAACCTGCCTATGGGTATGTGAGAAAATCTGTTGCTGATACTGAGAAACATACGCAGAAATATTTTCAGGATTAGCATCCCAACCTTATCTCGCTAAAGTAAATATTTTTTGAATCAAAAAAGTACTGAGACAAAGACTGATAATTTTCAGTTAAATAAAGAAGCAATGATGTTGTCAGAGAGCAGAAGTGTTATGGTCCCAGTTCTTCTACATGCAAAAATAGCACTGCATTTTTTCGCAGGCTGGTGTCTGCAGAGTTGAAAGTTGGAAAGGTCACAGACAAATAGTTTTCTAAAAAACTCCATCTCCTTTCTGAACAGGACATCAGGCTGTCAGTTTGGCACCTTACTTCTAATATCTACTCTACAGTTTCCCTGTCTTTTCAGTAGCTTAATTTTACTAGTGAAGGTAAAAATCTCAGTGTAGGTGCTGTACTTGTTTCTAATGCATTTGGCAACTTTCAAAATATTTCTTTCAAGGATTGGAATTACATCAATGGTATTTGTGATTTCAAACTCATTTCCCTGCAGATTCCTGAACCCTTCATGTTCACAAACATGTTTCTTCCACCTCTCAGTTCCTCCTCCTGTGAAAGCTCCTTTTGCTCTCTTGTTGAAAATCATTTGATTTCTTGTGACTGCTAAACATCTGCAGAGGCAAATCAGCTGCCACAATGCTTCCATAAGTAGAAAGATAAAAATCCCCTAAACCCCAGAAACTGTCTTGCTTGAATGCACCTACTACCTATATCTTGATTCTCTTTCTTTCTCCCTCCTTGAATTCTTGAAAAAACTGCCTGAGAACTTATTTTGATTTGGATGAAGAAGTCTGCAACAAGGGATTTGCTAATCTATTCTTTTACAGTTTTCTCACTCTTGTCATTAGTTGATGTAGCCCTGCCAGGTCTAGAGCAAGTTTCTGTAGTTTTGTTCTGAATAACTTACAACTGTTCTCACATTCAGTTCCTCTCTTTCATTTTCTTTAAAAGCAGAATATTAAACCAAGGTGAGCACTGTGCCATAATTAATATGCAGGTGACATTCATAGGAAGCTGCCGAGCAGGAACACATAAGAGTTGATAGAGCACCTTTCTACCATTGAGTCATATTATTGTAATAACTATCAATTAAGTAGCAGAAGTAACTTCCTATAAAGATACTATCCCTTACTGCTTTTCCTAGGAGTAGAATGTGTTATCAAAGCCCAACAGCTTCTGCTCAAGAAAAGACCAAGCAGGTTTGAAAGCCAGGAAGTGCGCCTGTAGTCAAAACTGGAAAGATGTAAATGAGTTCTCTGGGACTGGTACTTTCGCAGCATTAGCACCCAGGTAGAGTAAAGAGAAAGCAGATACCATGTAGCAACTGTGTGAGTAAAAGTGGGCCTTGCCTTGGGAGCATTTTTGGCATGTTTTTTCCATAGGTTTAAATGCATGACACATTTGCACAAAACAGCAAGAAAAGATCCTTTGAATTGGCTATAGCAGTAACACAGTCTGAAAAACCATATCCCTGAACAGCTAATTTTAAAAATAAGGCTTTTCATTCTACAGGAAACTCGTAATATGTTATTTTTGTTCGTTTGGCTGGTTGGTTAGGGGGTTTAGGGTTTTTGTTTGTTTATTCATTTATTTATTTGTTTTCTTCTTTTTTCTTTTCCATTCAGTTGCAAATCAGAAAGATTTGAAGGACCTTGTGACAACAGTAGTTAGCATCCTTTAACATTTTGTCAGAACCATTCTAGTGCCTCAAATGAATAAACTTAGATAGTCTTGCTTCTAATAGCCTAATCCCATGTTCATTTATTGAAATTACTATGTATTAATTAAATTACTAATTTTAATAACTAAATATTTCCTGTATAATTGTATATCATCTAATCAGCTAAACCACTGCTATAGTAAGGGAAAGAAAAATATCACTAGGCATGAGTTCATTCATTGTAGGGTAGATGCTTGAATTAGATCATTAGATCACTGTCTAAAAGTGCAGGTCCACACTTACTGCCTCATTTACAGACCTCCCTGCACAGATTTATGTCCTTGGATTGAGATTATTGAAATTTCAAATATGTATGGAGGGCAAATATTATTCTGAAGTAAAATTTGTTGGTCTTATGGAAGTGTTCAATATTTTTTGTATGCATTTTCTCATTTAGTTTAATCCAATTTTAATAAACATCTCAGACATTAAAATATATATATATATAAAAAACACATATTTATTAGCCAAATTGATCGTTGTTTTTTCTGCTCTTGTTAATGTTAAAATAAATCTAAAAAGCAGTCTCTTAAAAATTGTTAATTTTGTGTCATAAATGTAGAATTTTTTTATACAATACTATGCTATTGCTGGATATTATTAGGTTCCAATTTGGTAATGGAAAAATTCCATAACAACATATTTTCATGTAATTTGAAGTTTAAGCAACTATATATTGTTGAAGGAAATCTGGGTTACAAATATATCTTAAAAATGCAATTATATTCTGATATCTAATACATTGGAGTGGAATTATTTCTTAACATATTATGAATTCTAGTGGGAAACCTTCTTAAAGATAGAAATACCAGCTAATTTATTTTTCATACTATGAATGCAAGATTCCTAAATTAACCTTTTTATCTGTAGTTAATATCTTTAAAGGTAGTATCCAGAGAGCGAATAAAGGTTGTCAAGAGATAAGAAAGAGACCTTTCATTTATACGGCATTTGGAATTAGATTATTCATTTAATCTGTGTGAGTACAAACTGTCCACGTGTAGAAGATCAAAAGCCTGAGAACTTATTTAGTTAACATCCTTTTTTAAGAAGAATATTCTAATGCCTGCTTTATTTTTTCCCCCTCTTTGTCTAGGACAAAAAAACCCAACCCAACCAACACCCCTAGTCTGCATTTGTAGAGGCTTGGGCTTACATCCAAGTTGTCAGAATGTTGCAAGAAGAATTATGTTGAACAGCTTCAGTTTATTGTCACTTTTATTGTCTACCACCACAGCAGAACTTGGCAATTTGCCTGAGACAGTAAGGACTGCATTTCCAGTACAATATGTGATTACAAAACTGACTTGTTAGTCTGGTTTGCTCTAGACCAGGGTCTGGGTATGTGGGGATTCTTTTTTTTGTTTATTTTGTTGGGGTTTTTGTGTGTATGTGTTTTTGAATGGAGAATCCTGCAGTCTCAGGTCTTGAGCATTGAATCACTCACTTAAGGAAGAAAAACCCAAAAAGGGCAAGAGAGGGAGAGGGCAAAAAAGATGACAAGTCTGTCATTCATAAGGATCCAGCCAATTATTATAACAAATTACAGTGAAGAGAGAAAAGACAGAATGATTCTGGGACCTTAAATGTCACTGAGATAAAATAGCTAGAAAGTTTGACCGTCTGGAACCAATGAGATCATAGGATAATTTGGGTTGGAAGGAAACTCAGCAGGTCTCTAGCCCAACCTCCTGCTCAAAGAAGGGTCAGGTATGAGGTTAGACCACGTAATTCAGGGTTTGATCCAGATAGGTCTTGAAAACCCTTAAGAAAATCATAGTATATGTTAGACAATCCACAAGGAAAACGGTATTAAGCAGTTACTCATGTAATTCCTACCTGTATAACAGAATACCTTAAAATAAAACACTAGTAAAAAGGAACATGCAACACTGCATTTATTTTCTGCCATTTGCAGAATATTGCACATCAAAATTATGACACTATTTTTAGAACTCTGATTTTTAAATAATACTAGTTCTACTAGGAGTGGACTTTTGCAAATACAGTTCCAAGGAAAAGAGTAAAAATATCTGGATTTTTTTGTTTGTTTGTTTGCTAATTTGGTTTGTGGTTTGTTTTTGGTTGGTTAGTTTTGTTTTGTTTTTTTGGTTTTTTTAATAAGGAAAAGGAAAGCTTATTATGGGATACTGAAATAAAATAAAACAATAGAAATAGGATAAATTATTCATTGCATAGTATTCCCAAAAGAAATCCTTTACAGCTCATAGTACCTTTTAAAAAATAATTTGTTTCACCTTGAGAAAATAATAAAGATCAAGTCAATGCTGCAAACCTGGGCAGGTTATGGTGTTCATTATAACTATAATTAAATTTAAATCAAAACGTCAAGGGACATCTCTCCATTGAGTTCAATATATATTCGTGTAGACAGCATGGATAGATACCACAATGAAGTGACTGATCACAAAATGCTTATTAGTGAGTTAGGCTGTAAATCACTCTAGGGCTGAAGCATTCTGTTATGCACTTTGTTCTCCTATTCCTTTTCCTATAGGCAGAAGGATGAAAGGAAATGCAGAGCTGGTGTCCTACCTATACCTCCTAAGTACAAAAGTGTCTGCACCACTAGAGTTTGATGGACTAATTAGTCTTTGAGATCTCACGGGCCTTTAAGTATGAAACTTTTGCCACGAAACACTTGCATAGGGTGCTTGGAGTGTTTGTGCTTATTATTCTGGTAAAAGCATTGAGTTAGTGAAGCACTACAAAGTGTTGCTTGTCATCTGCATGCAGTGGCAGATTTCTACTCTGCTAAATCAAACTGCTTCAGGAGAAATAGGAGAATATCCTGGCCCATTTGCCATGCTTCCTTGAGAACAGAACGGCAGCAGTATTATACACAAAATAGCGAAATATCAGAAGTTGTACTGACAACATGTTACTATCTCTATATTTCAAAAGAAAATTCAGGCCTGACAGAACTGGCTCCCATCAACCCACCACAAGATTTCTTACAAATCAGGAAGAGAGACACACATGGGAAAAAACAAATAAAGAAAGAAAATGTATGACCTTGAAGCCAAAATGTTTTTTAGAGGCGGAAGGCAAAAAAAGTTTAATTTTCTTTTAGGCACAGTTTAATTATTTGAAAAGTACCTTCAGAATTGTGGTGAAACAAATTGTGTGCATTTTAACATAAAGTATAACCTTTACAACTTCCTCACATCTTTTTGATTTTTTTCTTTCATTATAGCTTACACTTTTCTGTGGAATGTGTATATATATGTGGGGTTGTTTTCTTTTTGATGCCCGTTAAACTTATGTAGTGCTACATTGGAGCATGGGAGGATGACAGAATACAGGAAAGGGATGGATTTTGGTAACACATCAACCAGATTACATCAAAACTTCATTTTCTCCTACATATTTTAGATGAAAAAAAGGCAAACTAGCATTTAATTTTGCTCTCCATCACAGTAGATTCATTCTACACAGAAGCTGTTTTCTTGCTTTGTCCAATTTCCAATTAATCTGGCTCTTGTCTTTTTTTAATATCACTTATACACAAAGTCATAGGTTCCCCAAGTCTGCAGAAATATACTAGGTTTCACTGAAAGATATTTTCCTCGATATTCCTGTGTTAGTCTTATTTCACTCACTGGTTTTATTTATAGAACAATAAACTTATGTTGTTTTTTGCATTAATTCTTGATATGTAATTTACCTTTCCAAAACCAAACCTGTTTGTTATTAGCTCTATCTTTCTATCTGACTGAAAAAGTTCCATAATCATTCTTGCTATTTTTGTGTGAACTTCACTGAATTTTCATTGTATTCTTACTAATAAGAAATGAGCCATGATTTTTAATAGTTTCATTGACACTATGAGATCATTATGTAATTCCAAGCCATAAGGCTGTTTCCTTTATTCTTCTATTTGTTTTCTTTTTAGCTACAGATATATCACTGTTTTAGCCAATTACTGCAGACCTAACTGTATGTATTTAAGATTTCCTACCAATCCAGTTTTCCCTCCCTTAAAATTATATTTTAATTACTTTTCTTGGATCTTGCCAGAGAATTTCTGCCAGAGTTTGGAATGTATGGCCAACATAACCAAGATTTGAATTAATTTTATCATACCCCACAGGTTTTTATTCAATGAAGCTCTTATTACTTGATCTGTCTTATTACTTGAAATTATGAAGTTCATCCTTTGGTAAAAATGTGTACTCTGATAGATAGGTGAGACCTTCAATAGTTGCAAGGCATTGCAAGATCATTTAAGAAATGTCTACCAGTTACATAAAGTCACAGAGCAGAGCACAGTTGAGACACTGGTCCCCTGTGTGCTCACTCCATGTTTAATAGTGCTAATTACAATTAAAAAAGATTAAGGATTACTGAAAGATTCAATCTTATAATTTTTCCTATGACAAATGATATTTCATACATATTTTATCAAGAATTAATCTGAAAATATTAATGTACATACTGATAAACAATTAGAATGTAGTAAAAGTGTAGTAAAAGAGGTTTCAGATGAAGACCATCAATGTATTTAAAATGATGAACATATTGTCTCCCAGCAGACATAGCTGGAAATAAGAGAGCTATCCCCACAAAACAGGTGTTTTGCTTTTGAGCTTCTATCCAAACAGTAAATTTGTTGGAATTAACTAAGTGGGAGTACATGAATTAATTAGAATATTTAGTAAAAGTGTAATGAAAAAAAAATATTTTTTTTATTTTAGATTTTCGTACCTAAGCCTGTCCCTGAATCTTTTCAAGACTAAATTTATTTCTCATTCTCTTTTTCCAGAGGTTGGACCTGTTCTTTTGGCGAACTGCTGTGGGTAGAGATGGACCCTTGCCTGGAGAGACAGACAGTCTGACAAAGAAGAGCAGTTAGACTAAAATTTATTTGGATCTTTATCAGTCTAAGGACTGCTCAGAACAAGTCCAGCTAGACAAGTTTTTCAGTGAAATTTTCCAAGGAAGATTGGAACTGCTGTATCAGATGAAAGCTGCAGTGCATTTAGGCCAGTGGCTTGTTTCTTACAGTTGCAACATTAGGAAAGATCTGAAGACTTAAAGTTTATTTTCTGAATAGATACCAACACCAAGCTTTAAAATAAGGGACAAAACCTGGAAAGGTACATGTGCAGACTTTCCTATCCTGTTCCAGTGCTTTGAGGGGGATACTTAACAAGCCAAGACTTTGGTGAAATCACAGGGAGGACTTAAAAACAATCTTGATTAATTCATACCAGGAATTAAATTGATAATGAAGAGTTATGTATGGAATCTGTCTGACAGTAAGAGTAGTCCATAGGCTTTCATCTAGAGAACAGGTGCAGAACAGTGCAGATGAGACTGATGAAGGAGGACAGTGATAGACTATGGAATAATAGCACTTCAGATTTAAAATATACAAAAATATAATTAAACAATGCATTTTTTCTGCTGTGAAAATGATTGAATCAGAGAGCATTGCTATCTCTATAATGTTCATTATGGAGGATATCTATGAGGTAGCAACAATGCTGATTGTGTAGGATGAATTGTGACATTGGATATGAACTAAGGTGGAAGAAAATTCTGAATTGTTTTATTTTTTTAATTTGATTTTTTTTTTTTTTACTTGACACAAAACCAGCCATTGCAGTCTTGGTTGGACTTAATTGGACTTACTATTAATTTATGGTCTTTAATTGCATATAATTTGTTAGGTGTAAACATCCCAGTAATAACAGAATACCAGATAACATTTAAAAACTTCAGATTCTGAATTGTAAACATAAATAAAACATAACCCCCCAGACAGTTCTTACTTTTCAGTCAATGTCTCTATTTCCATCATTTTGAGCCTAGTGAAGTAGCATTTTAAACTAAATGAGGCAATTGGGAATCTGAATTAAAGATCTTAAAATAATTGATTTAAAAATGAGTTAAGCTGAGAAGTTCTGAACTTAATTTTAAATATGCTTTAGCAATTATTTTTTTAAAATATATAACTTGCTTTGTTTAAAAATGTATTTCTTTTGTTTTACAAAGCTTTCCAAACCTCACAATCCTTCTGAATCCTTAAAATCTTAGAAAGATCAGAATATACACATGAAAAACCAAACAGTTAATCCATACAAAAAACCCCACAAAACTACACTCTTATAAATATATACTTTTAAAATAGGAGGGTACTAAAGATATAAATATTCACCATAAACTTCAGAAAGCACCAGGAAGAGGGCTACTCCACTTGGGATGGTGAGTCAGGAGCTGAAGGCAGCAACAAGACTGGCAGGCACAGCTCCAGACTCACTAGCAAGGAGTGTAGTCTCATAGAACCCAAGCAAGAAGAGCACAGCATGCCTGGTGGTGGAAATCTAGTTTGACAAAGAGTCCACAACACCAGAAAAGTCCATGGTGATGAGGCAGGTCTGAGGTCAAGACTTCAGGGTCCAGATCAGAAAGGTACATGGCCAGGCATCGGCATGACTGCAGCATAGATCAAGCAGGGGCCCTGGGCAACGACTTAAGCGTAAATGCAGCTCTTGAGTGAAGGTGGGAAGCTTCCAGGGTGGCTTCTCATAACATTTTTTTGCACAGTTCATTTCACACCAGTCAGATCCGAGGTTACACAACCAATGAGTCAACGAATGAGTTAAGGTACGCAACAACACTGTTTATGTCACTTGTGTTTTGCAAATGATTGATACAGCATAGGCCAAGATACCTGTTTAATGAAGTCTAACAGTATTGTCCCAAATAAACTTTCTTGTGTGTGTGTGTGATTGAAGATGCTAGACAAATGCAGTTCATGTATAGACTTCTTTTCTACATGAAAGGTGGACCAAACCAAAGATGTCATATATTTAAAGAGATGTGTTTAAATAACTTCATATGGTAACCAAAAGGAATCAATGTATGTTTTTCCAATATGCAATGATGAATGTATATATGGAAGCAAAAGTGGAAGTCTTTTAGACTGAACTACAACAAAAAGAAGAAAGAAAGCTTAATCCTCCCAAATTATTTTAAGTAATGAAGTTTTTACAACAATTGTTTGGATAAATATGTTATAAAGATTGACCGGATCTCACAAGTGTTTTGTTGAATGAGCCTCTGCCTTGGCATATGTGTTGTCTTGAAGTTGAAAGCATTAAACTTCTGCTGGGGTTAACAGTACAAGAAAAACTCCCAAAGACCTCTATCATTTCCACCTTCTTCAATGGTCACCTGGCAATCCAGCAGCACTGGGAATCATATACAAGCCTTCTGGAGTCTTGTTGCAATACTGTCTTCAACAGAAATTGTTGCATTTCCTCATGCATCTGTTTCAAAATCATTGCATGAAATCTTTCCTCAACTGAAATTAATGGATATTTGGATAGGTTATTTGCAGGACTTGGGAATTAATGTAGAAAACAAATCAAAAGAGAGAATCCTTATCCTCAAGCTAATAACAAAGTCTCCAGATACCTCCTTCTTAACATGAGAGATCAGCCTGTACTAATGTGATTTAAGCTACCTTTTTTTTTGGACACAGGTATTTCAGTATATATTCTCCTGTGAATTAAAATAAGATTCTTCGGTATTGTATTGAAATGGCTATGTTTTTTTCCCAAGTTGGACCAACCTAGTTCATAGAAGTGTGATAGAGTGATTCTTGTCAATCACTTGTTTTGGCTTGTAATTAAATTTTCATTGTTGCATATTAGAATAGCATTTAACGATGCAATTTTTTATCAATCAATATTTATTAATTACACATGAATAGGATTCATTTTTTGTACTTGTGAAAAAAAGTATCAGTTTGTACCCATGCCCTTTGTAGCAGTCAAAAATACTCTTTATTGCTGATTGGGGTCCAGTTACATTGTATGTAGGGAAGTCTCAAACACATCAGATAATGGAAATATGCAGCAGTAAATAATGCAGATTATTTCAGATGCTTAACTTAAATCAGGAGGACAAGTGAAATACATTGTGACCCATGTTATCTCTCACACAAAATAGGAGACAAACAATTGACAGGTAAGAAAATCTTTCCTCAAAAAGTTTGCCACTGAGATAAAATTTGCTAAAATATTTGTATATTCTTAAAATTGTGTATAAATAAAAATAAAAAATATGATTAGTTTATGAATTATTTGCTAATGAAAATTGGTAGCACTGCTAACCAAATTATTCATAGGAAGTTCTTCAACTAGCTGTTACAAAACACTTCAGAAGAAAATACACATTTTTTTCTAACAGTTTATGATCTACAGATCTCAATTCCTAACAAATCTTTCCAATTTCTCGATGTCTTAAGCAATACTTTGCAGACACATATTTGTGTCAGAAAAATAAAAGATTTTTCCTGCACGCGTGCGTTGGTTAGAGCAAGTGCTGTCTACATATAATTATAAATGTCTGCTTTGCAAGAGGTTAGAAAGGACAATGTTTAAACAATTAAATATTTGATTTCTAGTCTCCAAAGAAAGATTACAGATGTTTGAATAATATTTTAATTAGTGATGATATTTAGTAATATGTACTAAAAAAAAATAATAATACTGTTTTGCCAGAAGCTTATCCATTAACAGGGGACGTTTCACTTAGTTTTGTTACATATAGATCATATTAAAAGCATAAATTGTCAGTGTGCCATTGCAGCAACAAAATAAAATGGTGTTCTGAGCTGCATCAGCAAGAGTATAGTAAGTATAGCAGGGGATGTAATTATCCGCACTCTGCTCTACACTTGTTAAGCTACACTTGATATTGCATCATGTTTTGGTTCTCCCAGTTCAAGAGAGAAGATGAAAACTTGGCAGGATCTTCTGAGTGGCAACTGAGATGACTGGAGGGTTGGACGGCATGGTGTATAAAGAAAGGTTGAAGGAATTTTGGTTGTTGAACCTGCACAACAGAACCGTAGGGGGATCTCATCACAGTCTTCCAGTACTTAAAATACAGCTGATTGTAGGCCTTCTGTTTTTAAATTTCTTCCTCATTCCTACTGTTCTATTTCTCAGAAGGCGTAGGCATACCAGCTAAGCATCGTAGCGTCTTTGTAGTGCCATTTTCTAACTCTCACTTCTGGCCAGTTGTGGATGGCCAGTTCTCAGTAATGACAAAATCATTTAAATTCAATCTTTCTTTGAATTTCTCTGTCAGTTCCAATAAGAGTTTACTTATTGATATATTGGATTTAAAAAGCCCAGAGATACATAATTCTCTGTGTGTGTGAGCATAATCTAAGAAAAAAGATTTCTGTGTAACTCTTCAGAAAAGGAAGCATAAAGTCTACTTATATATATATATATATATATATGTATGTGTGTGTGTATATATATATATGTTAATCTGGAGGGTCTATAAGGCTGCATTTCTAAATTACCTCCAGAAAACTGACAGTTAATATTTGTCATTTAACTAAAATTATATAGTATAGTATATTATAACAGAAGAACATTTTTTGTTACATTTTCTGTTGCATATTTACAGCTTCAATCAACATGGATTTTAGACATGCAAATTCAAATGCAAAAAAGAAATTATATGAAAAATAAAACAGAAATACTGCTGGAATATTTTCAATAGCTTCTAAATTGTTCATCAACATTTAAAATGCATTTTGTTTCACTGTGAAACAGTTCATTTTCTGGGAAGTAGTGACTTTTTTTCAGAAATTAATGTTCAGCCAACATTATGCCTTTTATAACCTTTCCAAAATATGAATATGCTGATTAATTCACAAGACATAGATCTTGAACTACCCTTCTAAACATCAAGAGCTTTCATTGAAGGCCAACCCTCAGCAGCTTATTCCAAAGAGACAAGCTTTGACTTTCAGATTTTCATGAGGTCTTTTAGTTTTCGTTTATGCTTATGCTGCATTTAGCTTATCCCATCTGCTTCCAATTAATGTGACTGCATGTGTTTTGTTTTTCTTTTTATTTTGGTGTGTTTCTCTGTTTTTGATAGGCCTGTCCTTTCAGATGAAGAAGAATTGATTCCCCTGGAATTAAACATTTTCCAAGACAGAGCAGGAAAACTAAACACATAATTATTTACAGCCTGTTAATATGGTTCACAACTCAGGTTTTTGTGCCTATATAGTGAGCTAAACTCTAGATGTAGGGAAGGTTACTAGAAAGCCTTTTGTGTAAAAGAACTTTTAACTAAGCTTTCAACATCTGTTTCAGACTCTGTTTAGGAGGATAAAATAGTTGTTGATTATCTCAGTAGAAAGTAACATCTAGGTAAATAAAATTCATATTCTGTTGATACTTTTTTCTGCACAATAGCCATATTAGCAGTTATTTTTGCCTTTATACTATCATTAAAGAACCTATTTTTTCAAAAAAATACTTTTATTCAAGGAGAGTTAGTGTTAAGTAGGCCACAAATTTAGAAAGTTGTCTCTTTAATAATGTAATTTGTTACACTGGGGCCCCATATTGTCTGTTTACCCAAGCAGGTGGATTTTCTGAAGAAGAGAAGTGCTGATGATGCAACGTACTGACCCACATAACAGTTCCCAACAGACTGCACCAGCTGGTATGGTTTTTGCTTATAGCTTAAACAAAGCCAACATTTTTCCCTTTCCATTACCTCCTGCTGATGGAATACAGAACAATATAAATATTGTCAAGTTATCTTCTAGGAAAAGATCTGTAAGCAAGTTTACACTTACAGTTATTTATGGGTTGGGTTGGTTTTTTTTTCTTATTCTGTATTATTTCTTATGTGAATATGAAATAAAAATTAGAGCTGGGAAACTCCACTTATATACTTATTAAATTATCTTCTTTATTCATATATTTTAAACAGAAACATTAATCCCTGAACCTTAGTCTACAAATGAAAAAAAAAAAATATTACTCACTTTTTTACTGTTTCCTGTTGTTTCATTTTCACAGATGCCTAAAATCGTAGAAGAGCAGTAGAAAGATATCTTAAGTTTTACTTCAAAGTTAGAGTTGTACACCTTGGCAGCTATCTTTTCTGAGGCTTTTGAAAACATAACAAAAAAGAGTACCAGGCTTAATGCAATCAAAAGGTTCATTTCTGTTGTATCTGGGACGCTTTAAATCTTAGATCGTAATTGTGATGTTTGTTTAATTAACAATAGCATTTTGTCTGCTCAGATCTCTGTTAAACAGAAAGTGAAGAAAAATGCCTCTTTACTAAGAAATTTTGTTGAAATGAAAAACTTTAATTTCTGTGGGAGTCAGAAATTTTTCATGTGAAAATGTTCTCAACATCCAGAAATATCCAAGGTCAATACTTACTCTCAACAGAGAGACTGGGACTAATGCTTTTTTTGTTTAAAATTAAAATATTGTCTCTGAGTTCATAATAACAGAGTATTGTGAAGTTATTGTATTTGTGGTACAAGGGTAGTTTTTTGCTTTACCAAACTATATATGCTGAGTCATTTCATGTTATACCAGAAATTGATTATGACTGATCCTCATGTGTACGCTTTACAGCCGTAAATCATTTCTGTGTACATTTATACACAGGTAGGGAATTGGATATTGACTTAGATGGAAGACATAATGCTTACTGTAGGATATCACTACTTCATGTAGATCCAGTTGAGGTGGTTTTAAATAGCTGTCTCAGGTATAGATAGCTGAGAATATTGCTATGGAACTGCATGAGGGCTAGTAGCCTTGTATCATGAAAGTTCTGGACCCTGCATCTGATGTTATAAGGACACAGTTTATAAATAGAAGACTCTTCTAAATTTAACACATGTCTGTGACAGTTCTAATCAGTTGATTGACTAGTAATAAATGTGATTAATGAGAACACAGATGTGTCCTTGATGCAAATATGGATTTGGTGTTGCTCATGAAACAATAACAGGAGAAAACAAATGGTTTATTTGAGTGAATGGTGATGCACAACGTTCAGTATATCAATAGTCATGATCTAATCTTTGATGCTGAAAGTCAAATTATCTCTTAGCTAGTTTTAAGGATCATGGTGGAACGGTATTTCTTGACTAATAAAACTTGAATGCTCATCCTGATCAACACTTTTGCAAGTTGTGAAGTGTCACTGAAATTTCCACTTTTTTTCAGACAACTCCATGATGTCAATGACTTTTAAAAAGCAAAACAGCCTTGATTTTTCTTTTTCTTTTTTTTTTTTTTTTATGCTCTGGCTTGCTTCCTTCTAAGAACCAAATAATCCAGGAAATATTAAAAGAAATATTAGTCTTTAGAAAAAGTATACTGATATTAAATTCTCATTGTGGAAGAAGTAATTTTAAATTTAGTAAATAAAATGATTTATTTGTCATTGTGCACTGACATATTCAAATAAAAATGTGTATTGATCACTTTAATCCCTGAGACAATATGTATTTTATTGTGTTATGAACCATGACGACACAAAGAGATGTTTCATATTTAAACCAGATACAACAGTAACATAAGAATAACAGTGCTTGCACAGTTTTAGAGGGACTAGAACGGATTCACTGTAATAATGATTTAGAATTGATGAAAATTTTTTTTTTTGTATCTGGTTATGTGGAAAGAAAATATTAGGGCCACTGTAGGTAGATATGCTTTTTAGAGTGTCTGCCCAAACAGTAAACATCTAGTAGGAATGACTACAGCATCTTTTCTAATGTGGCCAAATTCAACATCTGGAATAGGTTCACCAAGCTTTGTGTAGCCATTTTGTTTAGAGAACAAAATAGTTTCTGAAAGAACGCAGGTCTTTGAAATAGGTTTTCTCAGAAAAATACATGGAAATCTCTGAATTTCACTATCTCTGAATATAACTAAAATGCAATAATGCACCTTCCTACAGGGGATGCTGCACATACTGTACATTCTTCAGAAGCTAATCTGTACATGACCTTGTCACCATAGCATAATGTTTCCACATATCCTTTTCCTTGGTAAACTAGTATTTTCTGTACTTACAAGTTTTATTGTGTTTTTATAAATTATAGCTGTTGGATAAATGATCTATATTTGGATCATGACTCATCAAAATGGCTTATTTGTCATATTTACTTTTCCTTATACATGGGAACCCTCTCATAGCATAAAAATGCTACAGTAGCTTTTCTATCATTAATTTTGGCTCTTTCAGTAAGTAGTGCAGCTAAGCAAGAGGCAGTACTTTGCTGCTGTATCTAATTAATCACCCATTTTCAAATGCCTCCTTAGATTACAGCAGCCATTAGACTACTCAACTAAATGTTTTACTAATTGTAGCAATCAAAAAAATACAGTTGCATAAGAATAAAAGAAAATGAACAAAGCTAAAAATCCAACATGTCCCAGTGTTTCCTACAGTAATCACAATTCCGCTAGACTAGAAAGAACTAATTATTCATTTAGTCTACATATTTTCAATTGGGATTTCTAGTTTTCAATTCTATGTAAGTTTGCTTGGTAGAAAACTAAATTAGTGGTCATTTTATCAATGTAATGAGCATCATACTAAACATTGTTAAGCTCCATTTTAAGAGCTTGCTTGGATCATAAGAAACTAAGTTTCACAAGAAACGTTTATTCACTTTCAGTCGTAACTTGAGCTCAGTATCTTTAGAATAAAGATAATTCCAAATTATTGCAGGTCCTCTGCAAGAAGATAATTTCACCCTAGAGAAATGCCTCAGCACATCGCATCATCCAAGAGGAAATTCAAACCTAAACTCAGAGTGAAGAAATGCAAAACATGCAGAATTGCCAGAGATTTCTTCCATAAAAAAAATAAATCCTTCACAGATTTCTACAATCCTCTATGTATCTTTCTGTCTTATAGAAGAAATCATAAAAAATATTTTTAATCAAGCTGAACATATTTGGACATTATTAAGGATTTGTGAATCTGTGCTTTGTTTTTCTGAAGTATTTTTAAATCAACTTTAAAAATTAACTTTACAAAAAGATTCTCTCACTAAAAAGTTCTAAGTCTAAGTGCGTCTGTAACTCCATAAGATCATTCCATGGAGTCACCTGGTCTTGCAATGTACTGGGGATAATTGGAAAAATGGCAATACTAAGACAGACAGATCTGATCAGATCACTTTTTGCTGTTCATTGCAGAGGGGTTGGACTAGATGACCTTTAAAGGTCCCTTACAACCCAAACAATTCTATGATTCTGTTTCTTGTCAATCTAATATCACAGTAGAAAGAATGTCATGTCAGTTCGAAAAGGGAAAAAAAAAATCCTCACTGCACGTATTTTCTTTCTAATAATATTTTTCCATTATGGGTATACTATGTGTTTAATCCTCTCTGGTACTTTGAAATGAAGTTTCTTCTTGAGCTTTCCACATAAGATCTCAATATTCTGATTTTTTTTTTTCTAGAAAAGAAAATAAAAAAACATTTCCCGGAGTAATTATAGAAAGTTAATTCAGTCCCCTTATTCTTTTTTTCCTATAAGTGTTTCTGAGTAAAATTATATTGCATTTTTTGTATGTGAGTACATAAAAAGCATAAATACCTGGTACTTAAGCTTCTACACTTCTTTTCAAATTTCTGCCATTCTGTTATTACAATTCCTCTAAAGGGGGAATAACTGAATTTTTCCTCCTGAAGACAACATTTACATTAGTGGTACTGTGAGTTTGAGATAAGAAAGGAAATTAATCAGTTGTTCTAAAAAAACATAGTCTGTCTAAAGAAAACCCAACCAAAACCCCATTCCTATGGGTTAAACATAGTTTTGTTAAATATGGAAAAAACTGTGGTTTCCCCTGCCCAGGTTCAGTGTACTTAACAGAGATCTCATTAACCTGCAAGATATTTTCTAATTCAGTCAGAGATGCAGTCATGAGTAGTCGGCTGGAAATGAGGTAATTGGGGTGTGACAGAACTCTTAGTCTGTATCCATAATTCATAGTTCATAATAAAAGCAAATGCGAAGGTGCCCTATGAAAGAAAGTTCTTATGGCAAGTTAAGTTTTGTAAAAGTTCATAAAAATTAATTGCTCTTATGCTTTTGATATCAATGCACCATCTTTCAATATAGAGAACAAAGATCATGCTTTGGCAATGCAAGGACCCAAGGAAAACCAGGCTGGTCAGCCTCACTTGATCTCTGGAAGGTGACAGAACTAATCCTGGAAACCATTTCCAGACACATGAAGGACAAGAAAATCATCAGGAGTAGTCAACATGAATTCACAAAGGGGAAGTCATGCTTGCCCAAGCTGATAACCTTCTATGATGAAATTACCAGCCTTGTAGAGAGCAGTGGATACTGTCCTAGACTTTAGGAAGGCTTTTGACACTGCCTCCCATAACATCCTTACAGAGCAGCTGACGAAGAATGGGTTGGATTAGAAGACAGTGAAGTGGATTGAAGACTGGCTGAAAGGCTGGGCTCAGAGATTGGTGACCAGTGGAATGAAGTCTAGCAGGAGACCAATTTCATATTTAAATGAATGTAGAATGAGAATTCTACATTTTTTGAAAGAATGTAGAATTCTCACTTCTGCAGAATTTAACTTATTATCACAATCCTTTGGAGATACTCAGCCAAAGAATGGTTATTCAGAAAGGAATGCAGTAAAGAGTTAAAGTCCATTCTTGGCTCCTGCTAATATTGGGTACTTCCTAGTATATTCCCCAGACAGATATGAAAAGACTCAAGCAGAATGTGCTTCTTGACTTACAAAAAAGAAGTATTTCACTGATGAATATGGATGACTGTCTCAGGGGTTTCTATCACTATCCTTACATCTCTGGACTATTACGTTATAGGGCTTTTAGAAGACAGGATTGAGATTATTCCTTTCTTTCATCTGCTACATTTCTATTTGGAGAAAGTTGATCCTATTTTCTCCATCAAGAAAAGATCTTCAAACATCTATTGCACTTTCATTTTCCTTTATTTATAGAAGCGGAGAAAAGTAAAATCTTACTAAATCATTATAGCCACATTATACCCTGTATAGGTCTATAACAGCTCACCGACAAGGCCTTCTCCATTTTCCATGATGTTTATGTTATGATAACCACACTGACAACATTCACAGCTCTCAATACATAACAATTAGGAATACTGAAGAGAAGACAATTTAAAAAGACTAAAGAAATAGAAATACTAAGTGCTGTACCATAGCAAGGGTGCTCTTAGGTGTACCTTTAGAAGAGCTATCTTCCTTTCTGCCTTATAACAAGAGACTCCTCAGCAGCCGAGCAAGCAGAGCAGCAGAGTGGCAGAAATGATTACATAACAGCAAATGCACTAGAGATTGTGGAAGAATTTAAAATACAATAATTATGTTTACTAGCTCTGCAAAAGTTTCAGTAAATGCTGAAGAGGAGAAAATTGCAGGTGCTGACTTCATAGAGTTGTAAAAAATCTCTGTAGAAAATATCCTAAACTATACATTTTAACTTTCTGATTGTTTTTCTCCTATATTGCCTCCTGCTGCTGGAAGCCCACCTGGTCTCTATTACATCTCCTATTCAGCATATTTAAAGTTTGCTAGAACTGCTTCAGGGTTGAATATTTTAGAATAATGTTAATATGGCAGATTTTGACATTAGATTGTTGAAATAGAGACAATTTTTATTTTTTTTAATTTTTTCCTAGGTTGAAATTTAAACTCCCTTCAGGGCAGAAGATGCTGAACTCTAGACTAAGAGAACTTGCAGAGCAACAATTTAATATTTTCCCCAGTTGAATCAAGCAGTGGAATAGAAGACTTTCCTATTTAAATCAGCAGAGTCACATGAAAGAAAGAGCAACATCTGGCAAAACCCCTACAAAAATGATGTTCATTAAATACTGCAACACTACAAAGCTGTTACACTATAGAGATAAATGTTGAAATTCCAAGAGCTACATTTCTCAGAGGTGTTCCTATATGCAGTAAGTGAATGGTATGAATCTCAGATGCATTGAGCATATCTCAACTGTCTTTATATTTCATTCTCTATTCAAGATCAAATTACATTTTAGATTGGCTGTAACCTGCATACTCACTTAGAAGTCCATCTTTAGACATCTATGTTTTAAAATATTTGCCATAGAGAAGAATCTGTTCCACAATACAAAACATTTAAGAGAAAAATATATTTAAGATGATTGATTTTCATAACGAAGTAACACTTTTTAAAATTTGCCTTAAATGGGATCTATATGGAATATGGATTTAAAAAATCTTCAGAATAATATGCTTTAAAGAAGACATTCTTAAATATGGGTTTTTTGTAGATCGGTCAACAGATGCAAATAATTTCAAGACATACTTTTTTGTCTTTGGAAATACAGAAGGAACACTACCTACATTCTGCAAGCTCCACAAATGTTACTGAAAGGGAGAGGAAATAACTGTTGACAATAATTTGACAATGTAAGACTTGTTTTGCTATCAAAGCTGCACAGATGCTTTACAGGTTATTAGCAGCAAAGATCTGATTGGTCAAAGGTATCTGGCTATTTATGATTTTCTGTTATGTAAACAGTGAACTATAAAGCTCAATACATAATCCAATACGATTGCAAGTATATTTTGAAACCCTTTACAAATGATAACAAATGATTAGGACACCTCATAAAGATATTGCAGAGTGTAAGCATAACCTTTCTCTGATCTACGATGCAGATCTCTAACAGAATTAAAGACAGTATGAAGAATAAGTGTTGCAGCTTACGCAGTAGAAATACGTTGCCATTTCTCTGGAAAAACGAGAATCTGACAGTGGGATCAAATGCATCCTCAGCAAGTTTGCAGATGACACCAAGCTGAGTGGTGTGATTGACATGCCTGAGGGACGGGATGCCATCCACAGGGCATCCAGAGGACAAGCTCAAGAAGTGGGTCCATGTGAACCTCACGAGGATCAACAAGGCCAAGTGCAGGGTCCTGCATCTGTATCAGGGCTTCTTGTGTCAATACAGGTTGGGGGATGAAGGGACTGAGAAGAGCCCCGACAAGAAGGACTTGGAGCTACTGATAAGATGAAAAACTGGACATGAACTGACAATGTGCGCTTGCAGCCCAGAAGGCAAGCCGCATCCTGGGCTGCATCAAAAGAAGCGTGGCCAGCAGGTCGAGGGAGGTGATTCTGCTCCTCTCTTTCGCTCTGGTGAGACCCCACTCGGAGTACTGCCTCCGGCTCTGGAGCACAGGAAAGAAGTGGACCTGTTGGAGAGGGTCCAGAGGAGGGCCACAAAAATTATCAGAGAACTAGAACACCTCTCCTACGAGGACAGGCTGAGAGAGTTAGGGTTGTTCAGTCTGGAGAACAGAAGGCTGTGGGGATACTTTATTGTGGCCTTTCAGTCCTTAAAGAGGTTACAGGAAAGATGGGGACAAATTATTTAGAGGGCCTGTTGCGATAGGACAATGGGTAATGATTTTAAACTAAAACAGGGAAGATTTGGACTAATTGTACCAAAGAATTTCTTTACAATGAGGGTGGTGAAACACTGGAACAGGTTCCCCAGAGAGGTTATTGATGCTCCATCCCTAGAAACATTTAAGGTCAGGTTGGACAGGGCTCTGAGCTACCTGATCTGGTTGAAGATGTCCCTGCCCATTGCAGGGGGCTTGGACTAGATGACCTTGAAAAGGTCCTTCCAGCCCACACTATTGTATGATTCTATGATTCTGTGATTCTATGATTCTGTGAAGTATCCAGATTATTGTAATTATAGAATCATAGAATGGTTTGGGTTGGAAGGGACCTTAAAGATCCTCTTGTTCTGAATGCCCTGCCATAGGCAGGGACACCTTCCACTTGACCAGGTTGATCAAAGCCCCATCCAGCCTGGTCTTGAACACTTCCACAGGAGAGGCATCCACAACTCCTCTAGACAGCCTGTTCCAGTGTCTCGCCACCCTCACAGTAAAGAATTTCTTCCAAATATCTTATCTAAATCTCCCCTCTTTCAGTTTAAAACCGTTACCCCTCATCCTGTGGCTACACTCCCTCACAAAGAGGCCCTCCTCATCTCTCCTGTAGACCTCCCTTTAGGTACTGGAAGGCTGCTATAAGGTTTCGCTGGAGCCTCCTGTTCTCAGACTGAAGATAACTCCTTGCTGTATTTTGATTAGATTTTTAGTTAGGCTGACTATAAATAATTCTTGACTTCACTTGTGAGTTGTCCTGTTTGTCAATAACAGGATTTAAAGTGTAACATTATATTAAATTCTCAGTAAGAGAAATGGTTAAATACCTAGAAGCAGTTCAGCATTTTGGTAAAACTATTCTAGGAAGATTTAGCTTGAGGCAGAACTCTGACGTAAAACTTTGACCTAAATAGCATGTTTCTCATAGCTTTTTTTCCTGAAAACAAGACTTTACTGTGAAATTTCAGGTCAGCCTTTAAAATAGCTAGCTTCATATAGTATGGAGGACATACAACCCAACACAAAGTATTTTTCTGAAGATGAAATTAAGATAGTGTTAGGCTTGTTCCAGTTGTAAAATAGGATTTTGTCTTCTTATGTAAAACAAAATGAAGAGAGTAATTTATTTTTTTAAAGTTTATGTATTGTAGGCTCTGTAGAACTGTCTGTCAAATTAGCCTTCCTTATTTAATAAAAACCAAATAAATTAAGCACAGCACCTTTTTATTTGCCTATGTGCACAGAAAAGAGTCTTTTCTGTTGTATGACTTTCACTTACAGTTATCTAACAAATTAATGTTGTGAAAAACTGAAATCTGTAATTTCTATCATGAGTGAAAGGCACAAGAGAAATTCCTATTGTTTATTTACTCATTACAGTTTAATATCATATGTAATACTTGGGTTTTTTAATGTAGTTTAGAATCTTATGCTACAATAACAACATGCAAATAAGTTATTGAAAGGATGTAAATATTCCTGTAAATACATAATCTTCTCATAATCTAAATGCCTATTCCTACTATTTGCATGTGTAAGAAATAGACTGAATGCACTTTATGACCCTTCAAAACACATTTCCAGACTTCTTAGTGAATCACCAGAAAAGCGGCTGATTTCCAAAGAATGTGGAATATATACTCTCATAAATATTGTTTATTAGAAATTTACCAGCACATAAGATCTGAGAAGGGATTAGGCCATCTTTATACCCATTGAGATTTTAATCACATAAACTAAAGTGTTTAAAAAAATAATTTAAAATGTTTTCAGTACTCAGTTATGACTGTTGCACTTTTATTTACAATTCTGCTGTTCCATTTTGTTGGCATAAGATATTACTGTAACTAGTTTAATTTATTTGCTTAATATGATACAATACTACTGATAATTTATAAAATCCTGTTCCTATAATCTTTGTTTTACAGCAGCTAAATGCTCAAGCAAACTTACATTTCTGTAATCTCTAACACTTGGTAACTATTTTATGTAATGGGTTTTTTTTCAGGGTTTATGTGCATTGAGAGCTTGCATGCTTTTTCTTTCCTTTCAGTAACATCAGACAAATACTCACAAAAGCAGATAAACATGTCTATTTATGGAGTCCTTTTCTGTAACTAAATAAATACTAGAAATTTAGTACTACGTGTGTCAATGTTTTTTACAGTACATGCACTTATACACACGTGTATAAAACATGACAAGAGCAGCCACTAAACAAAAGAAAAACTAACACAACTATCAGAAAATGGTAATATGAGTTCTTAATCAACAATTGGTTACAGTTTTCAGTAATAAAGTGGTTTTTTTTAGTTTTATTTCAATACTCCATGATGGAAATATTAGATGCCTCTGTAGAATAAAGTTGTCATTATAGCATATATTATAATGACGGACTGTGTGAAGAGGTATTCATTCCTTCTTCCACAATGTGGAATCAGCTATGCCTTTGCCTACACTCTTCTTAAAAGATTCTAGCATTTGCAACATGAGAAGTTCCACAGGCAATGACTGCACAATCAAACAGCTAGTATCTGGTAAAAAAATGACACAGAAAAATTCCAGGAGCTATGGAAGGTGGCTACTTATGCAAACTTAGTGGTATTTTGTAGGTAAAAATGAATTCTTAAATTTGAAAGGAACTAGAAATTGTAGATAACAGTTACACTAATACTGTATCCATAATCTTGTGACCAGTAACTAATAATCTTGTAAATTTGTCATATTTGAGTAGAGTAAAACTTAGAGAGAGACAAGGATAGTGTTGAAAGGGAAAATAATAGTAATAAAGATAAGGAATTAATAAAATATTAATAAAGAAATTATATACAAGAAAGTTCTTACAGCTTTTATGAAAATAAACCGAAAATTATTGTCACAGTTTGTAACAAAAATAGCACAGGATTAATAACAAGCTTTCAAGTATGGCAGATAAAATCAGTTAAATTCACATAGTTAAGAGTAAGCAACAGGTGTGTAGATGTATAGATGCTGAAATACATAACCAACACAGATGGGAACAGGATGAGATAATAAACAAGATCTTTTGGTCTTAGTTGCATATTTACTAAAAGTACTGAAATTACTTTTTTACTACCTTTTTTCCACTGAGCCTGTAGATACGAAAGGGTCACAAGTCTTAATTCTGTCACTGACATCAACAGCGACTGTGAATGACTTCCTCAGGTGCTGCATTAAGCAGTCTACGATAAATAGTAAACAGATGGTCTATATGAAAAAATATACATTCTATTTTATTTTACATTAATTTGGATTTCTCAAAAAGGGCAGACTGCTTAACTGAAAGAGAGGAGGAGATACAATATACCTAACACAGCAAATAATTTCTTAAGGAAACTGCTGTCTTGGTCTTGTGATGATAGTTTGACAAGTACTATTCCCACAAATGCTGAATCTGCTAGTCTAAGGCACTCCCATTTTCATTATTGGAGAGGTTTTCTTCTTCGTCAGGTTCATCTTCAGGATTACGAGGTTCCTTAATTGATCAAATAAAAAAAAAAAAATAGAGTCGTCCAAATGGCTTGTGTGATGCCACACAGAAAATTTTTAATTGATTACAATGCTACATAGCTAGGATTAAACCAGTGGAATGAGTATTTGTAGGGATTATAGTACCATATGTTAACAGAAAAAAAAAAATAGTACAGAAATACCTTTATGCATTTTCTGCTTTCTAAATAATGCACTGAAAAGAAATATTTGGATCTCATTGCTGCCAAATCAAAAGAAGAAAAAAAAAAATTCTGGAGGCCAAATCACTTCGTTTAACTTTTCGTAATAGGATATAAACAAACACACCGTATGTGCTACCTTCCAAATTACGTACTTATTAGGGCTGTGAAAGGAAATAGAAAAGTGCAATACAAAAGGTATTTAAAAAAGCAATCCCTTGCTGGTTCATATAGGATAAAAAAGTTTACTCATATAATAAAATTAGTTAATAATGAATAATTGTAGGCCTGTTTTCAGTAAGTATGTTTGATTTACTATGAACAAAAAATACTTTTTTATGTACTAAGGCAAAAATATATTTTCAGGTACATACATTTTGATACCATATTTAGCTTCTTTCTTTCTTTTGTGCGTGTGTGTGTAGATATCTAATCTCTTTGCAAAAAATTGAGTATTGTTACTCCACTATTACAAAAGGAAAAACTGCAAAGAGTTGAAATGCTTAACTAAAAATCGTTATACAAGCTAGTGATAGACTATGATTATATTCCTGCTTTTGAAAGAATCCTAGACTTCTGCTCGGCTAACTAGATAGAGTGGTTAGTAGCGTCTCCCCCTGTAAAATATAAAAGGTCCATGAACTATGTGGACTGTTTGATATAGAGGAACACATTTCTCAAGTGTCTAGCTCATTCCTTAAAGAGCAATGGAGTTTAGTTAAGCAAATTAAAATAAATTAATTAGAATAACAATTGTATTAAATGTCTGCTAACGTTCAGTGTACAATTTATAAGACTTCCTTCTGTTATATAGGAACCAATCCAGTTAATAAACACTTTTCATCTTAAGAAATAAATACACGGGTCACAACAGCCTGAGCTAAGCAGAAAAGGAGCTCTTCAGTAGAGACCTGAAATGTAATTATAGATTGTCAGGTCAAGAGTAGATGCCAGTCACAATACATTATGGTTCTGTTTTACCTCAAACCAGGACACTCTGAGATACATTTCCTGCCTAAAAGAAAGGATATTCTTTCTATATATCAAATACTAATGGACAATCAGTTAAGCCTTTAAAAAAAAATTTGCTATTATGAAAATAGTTACCCTCAAGCCACCTTCAATAGTTTATCTTCAAGAGGGACTTGAGGATGCTTAAATGCCAATCTCCCCCACTGCAAAAACCGAAGAAACAGAAAAAGAACACCACAACATTTTAAATTGTAAAAATGTACTAAAATATTTAGTCTAATAAATTGTAAATTGTGGCAATGACTCAGGTGTTTAAATAAAATAGATTATTCTTTCAAATGCTGAATTACATTGTGAATATCATTCTCTGCAAACTTAACTAAGATTAAAACTTGTAATTTAATTATTGATCAGTGTAAGCATGCCAGGAACCTGAAACAGAGACAACAGCTGTAGTTTAGAATGATTCATGAATGAATAGTTCATTCATAAAAATTATCAATATTACTGCAAATTCGTCCAACATCAGTAAATATCTACTAAAAAGCTTGTTTTATCTAAAGTGAATCATGCTTTTGTTCCATTCTTTTTTCTGTAGCCATAGGATTTGTCAGCTGCAAGAAACTTACATGTTGTTTCCAAATTTAGAAGTGTGAAGGTCACAAAGAGTACCTCAATCCATCTATAAAACTGAAATATTTCTATCCTCTCTCCTGTCTACAACCAGGACCTAAACACCTTCCTCATTTGTAAATGTAGGTGATACCCAGTGATGCACAGCATGAGTCTTTCATGGATATTTGCCCTTAATTTTGTGATAGCATGGTCAGAGAAGTATTCTCTCTGTCCTCTCAAAGTTAGATTTCTAAACTGCTGACGGCAGAGGAAAATCCAGACAGTAGCCAGATAAAGAGGAAATTTCTTTTCTGATCTCTAATAAGCTAAGAAGCAAAATACCTGAGAAAACCATGACAAACAGCACTATCCCATTACCCTCCAGTGCCCATTAAGAAACTAAGGGGTTTGATGGGAGACGATATATGATCTGAAGGTTTCTCAGTACCTGGAAAGCTGGGGTTTAGTGCAGGTCTAAAGAAGATAAACTGACGGACAATACTCCAGATAATTCCTTGCAATCTATTCAAGTTTCTGTGAAAGATAAAAAGTATTATTGGTATTCCAGTTTTACTCAATTCAAACAGGATGGAGAAAGACTTCCCACGGATACATATGTGAAAATTTATTGAGGACTCTGCTCTGCAAACCAATCTGGTGATGAAGATATATAGTTCTTTTAAAATCACCTTGATACTAAAAGTCAAGTTTATACCTTCTGTATTTTCTTTCATTTCCCTTTTTAAACCAGATACAAATGATAATGAATAAACTGCAGAGGATAATTAGCATGCATTAAAACTGAGTAAAATATTTAGTAATTCTATGATAAAACTGCTCTTATTAGTTAAATATCTAAATATTGGATGCAATATGTTGTTTTGAGTCACTTCTGTGACACAAGGTGGTGGTAGTGAGTCTTGACAGGACGTTATTACCATTAACTTCATTTCAGGTGAGCTGTTTTCTGAATTTTTAATCGTCTGCTTTGGAAGTGAGCTAATGGATCCTTTTCCTTTCTATAGAGTATATTTTATTTAAAATTTCCTTTGCATATACAAAAGTAAGGAATCTGATTAAATATGAATGCAACAGAAGCTAGAAATGAAGAATTCAAAGGACAACCATGGCGAGATTTGATTGGGCTGAGCACTTCACAAGCATTTCTGTAGGGTACTGTAGGTACTCTTTTGGATTAGAAAAGTTTGTGACTAGGATATAATGACTTTTTATTCCCCATGAAACTGTCTCTCTTTTTGTCTTAGTCACTTTTTTCTTATATGACTAATCATACCATTCAAATGAAAGCCATGAATTTTTCACTCAATAAGTTACAAAAAGAAGAGCATTTCAAGCTTTGAAATATTAACAGACTAAAGAAAAAGAAGGCATAAGAAAAAGAATGTGACCACTTTGCTCTCTTCAGTGACCAAATAACCATCTCAAAGTTAGTTATTCTAGTTATCTCAAAGGCTTGCTTCAAAGAATTTTTTTTTTGAAGCTTGAGTGTTTTGTGACTGAGAACAGAATAGATCTGTGGAGCCTACAGTCAGGATGAGGAAAGATTAGAAAATACCTGTCTGGATAGAAGTCTTCTATCCAAATATTTCATAGGTCTTATCTGGTTTCTTATTTTAGACTCTCTTCATTTCAAGTACATATATGAACAATAGATTTGGAAATCTAGATGTTTAGCAAATGTTTTGTTTGAGAAGTGCATCCAACTGCCATAGAACTAATACAAATAGCAGCCTAATACTAAACGCCTGTACACCACATTAAGACAGCTCTAGTCTAGATCTGTGCACTCAGTCTTCCTTTTCTCTATTTTTATCATATTTCAATCATAGAATCATAGAATCACAGAATACCAGGTTGGAAGGGACCTCAGGGGTCATCCAATCTTTCTTGGCAAAAGCACAGTCTAGGCAAAATGGCACAGCACCCTGTCCAGCTGAATCTTAAAAGTGTCCAGTGTTGTGGAATCCACCACTTCCCTGAGGATATTATTGCAATGGCTGATTGTTCTCACTGGGAAAAATTTTCCTCTTGTGTCCAATTGGAACCTCCCCAGCAGTAACTTGTACCCATTACCCCTTGTCTTTTCCATGCGATTCCTTGTACAAAGAGAGCCACCCTTGACATACTGCAACATGATTTCCCCTAAGCCTTCTTTTCTCAAGGCCGAACAAACCCAATTCTCTCAGTCTTTCCCATATGGCAGGCTTCCCCGTCCTTTCATCATCTTGGTGGCCCTTCTCTGGATGCTCTCCAGGCTGTCCACATCTTTTTTGTGTAGCGGGGACCAAAACTGAACACAGTGTTCCAGGTGTGGCCTGATGAGCACTTGAGTAAAGTGGGATAATGACTTCTTTACCTCTGCTGGTGCTGCCCTTGTTGAGGCAACCCAGCATCCTGTGGGTTTTCTTTGCCACAGCAGCACACTCTTCACTCATATTGAGCTTGTTGTCCACCATGACCCCCAGGTCCGTTTCCACAGAGCTGCTCCCCAGCTGGGTAGATCCCCGTCTGTGCTGCACTCCTGGGTTATGTTTTCCCAGGTGCAAGACCTTACACTTGTCCTTGTTGAACTTCATGAGGTTCTTGTTAGCCCACTCTTCCAGCCTATCGAGGTCTTCCTGCAGGGTGGCTCTCCCTTCCAATTGTCCACTTCCCAACTCAGTTTGGTATCATCAGCAAACTTCATCAAGGTACGCTTGACCCATCATCAAAATCACTTATGAAGATATTAAACAACTTTGAGTTCGGTATTGGTCTCTGCGGTCCCTGGTCCCAGGGGATCCCATGTCCCTGATCATGACAGGCTGACAGTTTGAAAAGGAACTATTTACCACCACCTTCTAGGTGTGGCCTGTCAGCCAGTTCCCCACCCATCACACAGACCACTTGTCTAGATCGTAATACATCAGGAGGCCATGAGGAACTTGAAAGCCTTGGAGAAGTCCAGGTAGACAACGTCCACCTCTCATCCCCCATCAACTGAGCAGGTTACTTTGTCATAGAAGGCACTGTTTGTACCATCATTTCAGGGATGTAGTAGTATTTATATCCCAACTCCTTGATGGCATTAAATTCCAAGATACGAGTTTCGCACCCAAACTCCCCAGACAATGAATCTGAGAAAATGCCTATACTGTAAATTCTGTTGGGAGACAAAGGAAATGAACTATGAACATCAATACACTTTTTTTTATAAGGTGAGCAACATGGATTCATGTAGTTTCTCTTCTACGTAGGAAGAACAACACTTCTATACGTCATATATAATGCACGTCAATTTATATCATGTTAATTAGTGGTAGACAAATCTGACAGAGGTAAGCTAGGAAAGACCTCTCCCATCACACAAGACATGCAACAAACTTGTTTTGAGTGCAATATGTAAAAGTTCCAATTTCTGACCACACTCATCATAAAAATTTCTTCCTTAGATCCAACTTAAACCTACCCTCTTTTTGTTTAAAACTGTTGTTCCTTGTCCTGTCATAAGAGGCCTTGGTAAAAGTCTCTCTCCATTTTCCTTATATACACCATTTATATATTGAAAGGCTGCTAAACGGTCTTCCCAGAGCCTTCTCTTCTCCAGGCTGAACAACCCCAGCTCTCTCGGCCTTTCTAGTAAGAGAGGAGTTCCAACCCTCTGACCATTTTTGTGGCCCTCCTCTGGACACACTCCAACAGATCCATGTCCTTCTTGTGCTGAGGGCCCCACAGCTGGATGCAGTATTCCAGGTGGGGTCTCAAGAGAGCAGAGTAGAGGGGTAAAATCACCTCCCTTGACCTACTTGCCAAAGAAGGAGAGCTAAGAAAATTCTCTTTTTTGCTGTCTCGAAGAAATAGAAAATGATTATAACATCCAGGTTAAGGTCATAAACCTTGATATATTAAAAAAAAAAAAAAAAAAAGAACACGAACAAAAAACCCCCACTATTTGTATATATAAGAATGCTACATGCAGCCTGTACTTCACAGCATAGTCAGATGGGGATTTAATTTCTACTCCCACCTCCAAAGAATCCCACAGTGTGAACAGGAATAGTCCTATGCTTAGACTTTCATTTGAAATATGAAGTATCTGACAGTCTTCAATACTAAGAATATGAGAGATAATATTCTGGGCTGAATGAACCGTTACTTTGTTTCACTTTGATAATCCCTATATTCATAATTTTTCATAGTCAATTTATAAAAAGCTCACATTAAATATTTGCAGCATTTTCAAGACAAACAGACTAGAAATCTTCAGCCTAGAAGCTGAAGATTCTCTCTGTCCTAGTACTTCCCCCACTGAATTCTAAAGTCATTGTGGACCTTGGAGGTATTTTTCTATTTCAGCTGTAGTATGCAACATTGGTGACATTTTAAAGGTTTAATTAAAGAATACTTATCATAGCAGAATTCCACAGGAAGTGCTAGATGACAAAACCCTAGTGTTGTAAAATTAATTGCACCACTAATGTGTAGCTGAAACAAGTGGAAAGCTTGAACCCAAAGAAACAACTCATTAATCTTCAACCAGCTGTACTGTGGTAGGTGAATCACTTCTGTATTCACATGATTATCCAAAAAAAAATTGCTTCTTTTAAAGCAAGAAAAATTACTTTTCAGACCATTGTATACAAATGTTTACCACCGGAAAATATTTTCTGAGTTTATTCTTTAAATACCTTAAAATTCAGTTTTAAAAATACTTTATTTTCCTATATTTTAATAATTTGACCTATTTCAAAGATGTTGCATATATAATATGCAACAATAAGCATAACAAATTAGGAATGGTAAAGAGAGGTAGATTTAGATGAGATATTAGGAAGAAATTCTTTACTGTGAGTGTGGTGAGGCACTGGAACAGGTTGTCCAAGGAAGTTGTGGATGCCCCATCCCTGGAAATGTTCAAGGCCAGGCTGGATGGGGCTTTGAGCAACTTGATCTAGTGGAAGGTGTCCCTGGCCATGGCTGGGCCATTGTAACTAGATGATCTTTAAGGTCCCTTCCAACTCTAACCATTCTATGATTCTATGATGACACAAGGAGTAGCACTTGATGACTCCATTTACTTTTAGAACTCCAGGAAGTTCTAAAAATAACTAACCAGTTAAGAAAAAAGTCTATTCCAAACAACCGTGTAGCCTTGTGACAACTACTGGGAGAAGCAGCTCCTCAACGGCTCAGAGACCTGGAATTTATGTGTGGAAGGAGGATGTGGAAGCAGTGGCAAAAGCAAGGGAGTCAATATGTAGTATGGCACTAGTCATAAAGGAATCCTTAAAGTATGAGTGTTTGTAGGTGCTCATGGCTTAAATCAGATGTGGATACTTCTGAACTTAGTTAGCTGGCTCTGAATAGATGTTTTGGAGCACCAGAACAGAAAAGAGCTGAGAGGAAATGCGTTGGCATTGGAGGGACAACAGAAGTAAAGCAATTGCAGAACTAATCTTTAGTAGGAGTGTCATCACTGAAGCTGAGTGGAAAATAGGAGTAAAACAGGAAGCTAATGAGAACAAGCAAGGGGAAGTGCACCGTAGACCTGAAGGACCACAACAGCGTGGACCTCAAGCTTACCTAAGAGTTCAATACATTCAATAATATGGTTCAAAGTGAGGATTAGAGTACAAGACTGATGGTTCAGTAATTTTTTTTCTTCTGTATTTTTCTAGTATTTTTCTAATAGGGGGCTATTGAATTGCATATGCAAAGGACATGGTGTGCCATGTTTGAGGTATTGACTTCTAAATTATATAGTGACTGTGGGTTGGCCTTGAAGCTCAGGTAGGGAAAGGAATACTAGAAGAAATGGTTCACTATACGGCCCACTCAGAGTAAACTGAAAATATTGTCCATGTGTGAGAGTGAATATTCTTTATTTCAGAGGTACAATAGCTATGCATACAATTTATAGCTCTAGGCACTGGAAATCTATGTTTACAACTGCTTCATTTCTCTAAAAACATAATGTTGTTTAAGATCAACATATAATCACAAACAGCAGTTCTTTAATTTTTATACCATATTTAAAATCAAAGAATACTAAGTTTTTCTTGATTGGTTAGGGTTTGTTGGGTTTGTTGTTGTTTGGGTTTTTTTAAGATTTTGTATAATAATGACTTTACCATTGAAATTGAAAAAGATACATTTGAAATATATTTACATAGTATCTGTGGTTTAACTAACAATTTCAAGTTGGATTACAATATAGGTGAAATCTTTTAAAATAAGTAATGTGTGGATAATAGTGTCCAGGTATATTAAGTTAGTGCATAAGTACAGAACAACAGAAGGATCACAACCTGTAGTGGGGGATTACAATATTAAGTGGACATCACTTCTGCAGTGATGACTGCAGTAGTAATGTTCCTTTCAAAACTCAGGTAAAAGCTCCAGAAATAGAATTTTTGTGGGGATTTTCTGTAAACTTCCCAGAATGGAAAGGATTTTGCATGGGTCAGTAATTTGCACGAGCACTGTCTTAAGAAGATATTTCTTTACTATTTATAGTGACTTGTCACATATAAGGCAATATACAGATAAAGCAGATCACAAAAATAATTTTAGCATAGTTTCCAGAAACAAAACTCTTGATGCTTGTTTTGTGGCACTCTAGAAAACAAGGCTGCTGCTACAGAAGCAACAAATGTACTATCAGTGCTACCTGTACCCTTCTCATGCTGTTCAGTTAAGTAAGTAATGTCGTAATAACTATCAGTAAAAAAATAATGTCCTTAAAAGGTGAAAAAGGTAAGTATTTGACTCAAAAGGAGATATTTTTCTCTGGCCATTGATGATTGAACTATGAAAATAACAAGTGGTTTTACTATTTTTCTTCCTTAATGTAAAGCTATTCACATAGTTTAAATCAATTCAGGATTGAAGCTGTTTATTTATTTATTAATGGCACATAAATAACCGGCTATCAGTGAACTACACATTCAAGATCAATTTCAGTAACAGAACAGACAAACCACGACACCTGAAATGTTAATAAATTTCTAAACACCCTTCTATAATCCCAAGAAATACTTATCAAGACACACACATACACACAGTAATGCACACACATGCTCTTACAGAGCATGTAGGGGCCACAGAACATTTAGGTCCACGAAGATGATCAGGGCCACAAAGATGACCAGAGGGCTGGAGCACCTACTTTACGAGGACAGACTGAGAGAGTTGGGGTTGTTCAGCCTGGAGAAGAGAAGGCTCCGGGAAGACCTTATAGCAGCCTTCCAGTACCTAAAGTGGGCCTACAGGAAAGATGGGGAGGGACTCTTTATCAGGGAGTGTAATGATAGAACAAGGGGTAACGGTTTTAAACTGAAAGAGGGTAGATTTAGATTAGATATTCAGGAAGAAATTCTTTACTGTGAGGGTGGTGGGACACTGGAACAGGTTGCCCAGAGAAGTTGTGGATGTCCCATGCCTGGAATTGTTCAAGACCAGGCTGGATGGGGCTTTGAGCAGCCTGGCCTAGTGGGGGGTGTCCCTGCCCAAGGCAGGGGGGTTGGAACTAGATGATCTTTAAGGTCCCTTCTAACCTGAACCGTTCTATGACTCTATGTGGGCTACAAGCAGATCCCCCTTTAATGAGGTCCCTTACTTGTACACATCTGTGTTGGAAATGTGGATGCTCCCGTTTTATGTGTACCTGTGCTGCTCCCTAAAGCAGCTAATGCACATACTGATGAGAAAGCCCCCCCACAAGGCCACAAATACTCCCATAAGGACTGTATGTTTTTTTCACAAAAAAAATATAAAACAAAACCAAATATTTTGTCACAGTAAATTCTAACGTTACTTACGTTTTATTACACAATAAATAACACTGTGATCTGTCATCTAAGTTAAAGTTTGTGCAACAACATTTTTCATTGAATTTTTCTTGTTGGCTAAGAAATTCTGTGACTGAGGTGTTTCACTCTGTCAGTCCTGAATAAATGGAAATCTTGGCGTGTGTCCTCAAATACTAGTTATCTCTATTAACTGTAGCTGAAAGAAATGCTGTGAGCAATCTTCATGCTTGAAAAGCTACTTCTGTATTAGCTCTAGATTATACAACTGCAATTTCAAAGGTTTTAAGCTAGAAATACAGAGAGATCTTCACTGATTTAAACTATTTATAATGTCTCTCAACTTTGTAATAATTCCCGTATTAAAAAATTCTGATATTTACACAAAGGGAAAAGTATTAAATAAATTGACAACTTATAATAGTAGGAAAGATTCAAAAAGGAGATAACTTGAAATTCTTTTATCATAAAAGTAAATCTTATTTCAAAATACTCCACTGCAAAGTAGAAAAAGTACATACAGTTGTACTTGGTCTGGCTGGCATAGAGCTAGCTTTCTTCATTCGCAGCAGCCCGCATGGTGCTGTTTTAGATTTGGGACCAAAAAAGTGTTGATAACACACTGATGGTTTAACAATTGCTAAACAGTGTCAAGGCCTTCTCCGTTTCTCACTCTGTCCCCGCCGCCAGCAAGTAGGCTGGCAGCAGGCAAGAGGCTGTGAGGGGAGACACAGCCAGGACAGCTGACCCAAATTGGCCAAAGAGATATTCTATACCATATGGCATCATACTTAGAAATAAAAAATGGGCTTGTAGTCTTTCCAAAGTAGCCATTGCTCAGAGAGCAGCTGGACATGGGTCTGCTTGTGGGAGATGGTCACTAGCTGCCTTCACTACTTCACTTGTTTATTTGTTTCCTCTTTCCTCATTCCTTCACTTTAACTGGGATTTTTGTGGGTTCTTTTTGTGTTTTTTTTTGTTTGTTTGTTTTTGGTTTTTTTTTTTTTTTTGATTATTGAGTTTTTCTTGCTTTTACTCTTTTCATTATCTTTCCCATCCTGCTGGACAGGGGAAATGAGAGAGTAGCTGGGTAGGTGCTTAATTGTTGGCCAGGGTCAACCCATCACCACTATGTAATCCTACTTCAGTGCAGCAGTAGAAAGAGTTATTTCCTTCTGTAAACATCTGATGTTCTGTATGAAGTAAATGGAGCTTTTAAAGCTGAACTAATAGCAATTTTGATACTGTAAGTGTATGTAAACACACACATAGAAATACACATATATAGTATCTATATATTGTCTATCATGGCATAGACAAGCGTACTCTTCGCTGGGTTAAAAACTGGCTGGATGGCCATGCCCAGAGAGATGTGATTAATAGGGTGAAATCCTCTTGGCAGCCGGTCACCAGTGGTGTCCCTTCAGAGCTCAGTTTTGGGGCCGATTTTATTTAATATCTTTATCAATGATCTGGATGAGGGGATTGAGTGCACCCTCAGTAAGTTTGCAGACGACACCAAACTAGGTGGGAGTGTTGATCTGCTTGAGGGTAGGAAGGCTCTCCAGAGGGACCTGGACAGGCTGGATCGATGGGCCAAGGTCAATGGTATGAGGTTTAATAAGGCCAAGTGCCGGGTCCTGCATTTTGGTCACAACAACCCCAAGCAACGCTACAGACTTGGGGAAGAGTGGCTAGAAAGCTGCCAGGCAGAAAAGGACCTGGGGGTGCTGGTGGACGGCCAGCTTAACATGAGCCAGCAGTGTGCCCAGGTGGCCAAGAAGGCCAACAGCATTCTGGCTTGTATGAGGAATAGCGTGGCCAGCAGGAGTAGGAAGGTGATTGTGCCTCTGTACTCGGCA